>CAMZMU010000056.1:58295733-58504027 GCA_947311845.1 Poa pratensis
TTTTGCCTTTGTAGCATTACTCGACTTGTTGTTGTGAGCATAGAATACTGCAGGCTGGTTGTCACAGTACATCTTTAGTGGTTCAATAACAATCTACCACTTTCAAGTCGGGTATAAATTTCTTTAACCATACCGCCTGCCCCGTGGCCTCATAACATGCTATAAACTCTGCATACATCGTGGATGATGCAACTAATGACTGTTTGGAGCTTTTCCACGAAATAGCCCCTCCTGCGAGAGTGAACACGTATCCTGACGTGGACTTTCTATCATCTTTGTCTCCCGCAAAATCTGCGTCTGAATACCCTCTTATCTCTAGGGAATCAGATCTTCTATATGTTAGCATGAGGTCTTTTGCGCCTTGCACATAACGCAATGCTTTCTTTACCATATTCCAGTGCTCATGGCCTGGATTTCTTGATATCTACCGAGTACCCCGGTGATAAAAGCTAAGTCAGGGCGAGTGCACACCTGTGCATACTGTAAGCTTCCAACAGCCGAAGCATATGGTATGCTTTCATTCGATCGATCTCATATTGGTTCTTGGGACATAGAATTTCCCAAAACTGTCGCCCTTGACTATAGGAGCAGGTGGGTACTACTTTTATGCATATTATACTTCTTTAGAACTTTTCAAATATGCCTTTGTGATAGTCCTAACACTCCATTCTTTCTATCCGGTGAATTTCTATGCCCAAAACATATGAAGCTTCACCAAGATCTTTCATATCAAAATTTGAGGACAAGAACTTCTTTGTTTCTAGTAGTAGACTGACATCATGCTAGCAAGCAAGATCATCCACATACAGAATTAGGAAAATATATTTCCCACTTTTAAACTTTGCATAAATGCAGTTGTCCTCAACATTCTCTTTAAATCCAAATCTTTTAATTGTTTCATTAAACTTGATACCACTGTCTAGAGGCTTGCTTTAATCCATAAATGGATTTCTTTAGACGGCATCCCATATGTTCCTTCCCCTCCATGAAAAAACCCTTGGGTTGTTTCATGTAAACATTTTCTTCTAAATCTCCATTTAGAAATGCCGTCTTTACATCCATTTGATGCAACTCTAAATCAAAATGTGCAACTAATGCCATTATGATTCTGAAGGAATCCTTACATGAGACCGGAGAAAAAGTCTCATTGTAATCTACCCCTTCTCTTTGCGTAAAGCCTTTTGCCACAAGTCTTGCTTTATACTTTTCTATATTCCCATTGGAGTCATACTTAGTTTTGTAGACCCATTTGCAGCCTACTGTTTTGGCTCCTTTAGGAATTTCCTCTAAGTCCCAAACATCGTTGGAACTCATCGATTTCATTTCGTCTTCCATTGCCTCCACCCACTTCGATGAGTGAGGGCTTCTCATGGCTTCTTCATATGAAGTGGGATCACCTTCCATATGATCTATTTCTATGTTATAAACATAATCAGTAGAAATAGCTGACCTTTTAGCTCTTTTAGACCTTCTAAGGGTCTCATTTCTAAAAGTGGCTGCTGCACCTCCCTTTCATGCTCAACAACGGTTCAGTCGGCTCCTGACGGACAGGTTCCGGATCTTCACCCACAGTTGTCACGGGTGGAGTTACAACAGGTGCTTGCACCACAATCTCAGGGATTGTCGGTGCAGCTACAACAGGTAGTGCGAAAAATGGCTCCTGAATCATCGGAAAAGGTGCACACACCCTCTTCTCCTCAAGATCAATTTTCCGAGCTACCATGCTCCCCCTCATCATTTCGTCCTCTAAGAAGACTGCATGTCTCGTTTCTACAAACTTTGTGTATCTGTCTGGGCAGTAGAAACGATAACCTTTTGATCTATCAGGATAGCCAATGAAGTGGCAAGTTACTGTTTTGGGGTCTAACTTTGCAATATTTGGATTAAATACTTTTGCCTCAGCTGGGCTCCCCCAGACCCTCAAGTGGCGCAGAGAGGGAACTCTCCCTGTCCACAACTCGTACGGTGTTTTGGGCACCGACTTGCTTGGTACTCTGTTGAGAATGTGAATGGCGGTTTTAAGCGCCTCCATCCATAATCCCAATGGCAGGGTGGAATAACTCATCATGCTGCGCACCATATCCATAAGAGTACGGTTACGCCTTTCAGCTACTCCATTTTGCTGAGGTTCGCCCATAGAATACTGGGCGACTATTCCATTTTCCTGTAAGAACCTTGCAAAAGGTCCAGGTACTTGACCATATGGAGTGTGCCGACCGTAGTACTCCCCCCCACGGTCGGACCTGACTATTTTAATTCTTTTATCATGCTGATTTTCAACTTCTGCTTTGAATATTTTAAATTTATCCAACGCTTCAGATCTTTCTTTAATTGGATAAATATAACCATATCGGGAGTAATCATCTGTGAATGTTATGAACGAGTCATAGCCATCCACACTTTTCACAGAAAACGGTCCACAAATATCAGTGTGAATGATTTCTAGTGTTGCTGTACTTCGGTTTGCACCCTTTTTAATTTGCTTTACATACTTTCCTTTTATGCAATCTATGCATTGTTCGATATCTGAGAACTCTAACGGAGGAAGAATATCATTTTTAACGAGGTTTTCTATTCTTCCCCTCGAAATATGGCCTAATCGACAGTGCCATAACTTCGACGAGTCATGAGTTCGCTTTCTTTTCTTTTGTTCTTTGTTCGACAAGGAAGTTTGCTCACTCACATTACACACAGAATGCACTTTTTCACGTAAGGATAACAAATAAAGCTCATCGTGAAGTAAAGCAATACCCACACAAGCATCTTTAAACCATATGGCACACTTGCCATGTCCAAAACAACATTCATAACTGTCTTTATCCAAACGTGATACACTTATTAAATTTCTGTGAAGTGAAGGAACAAATAAGACATCTCTAAGCAAAATCGTGAAACCATCAGCCAACTCCAAGGAGATGTCGCCAACAGCTTCAACTTCTGCTTGAACTCCATTCGCGACTTCAATGCATCTTTCGCTTCTTTGCATAGTCCTTGTCGAATGGAATCCCTGTAAAGAATTTGCAACATGAACAGTTGCACCTGAGTCAATCCACCAAGTAGATTTCGAAAACTGTGTATACAGGGATTCATTTACAAAAGAAACTGTGTTTATACCTTTCTTTGCCATTATTGACTTGAGCCAATCTGGGCAATCTTTCTTGAAATGCCCAGTCTTCTTGCAGTGGAGACACTGATCTTTATCCACTGAGAGACTCTGATGATGATACTGTTGGGGACCTTTGCCATATGGCTTGGAGGGGGAACCACCTTGGTTGCTGTTGTTGTAGTTTCTTTTCCTGTTTTCCTTCACGTAGTTCAGGGAACCACCGTGAGAGGACTTGAGCCTTTCCTCCTCTTGCACACACATAGCGATGGTCTTTTCAATCCCATTTATCAGGGGACATGTTGTAGTTGATCACAAAGTTCTCAAACTCTTTAGGCAAAGATGCCATGACAAGGTGGACAAGCAAAGCAGGCTTGAGCTCCAGGTCATCATCCATAGGCTTTAGCTTGGCAGCCATGTTGCTCATCCTCAGGATGTGCTCCCTGATGCCATGTGCACCTCCTTGGTACTTTTCTGTGACCAGCTGTTTGAGCAGCTGGGTAGCATACACCTTTGAAGAGCCAGTGAACTGGCTCTTTATCTTTTCCAGGAACTGCCCAACGGAAGTGCACTCTGCGATTGAGCCCGCAATGGCGTTCTCAATCGTGTTCTTTATAAATGCCATGCATTTCTTGTTGGCATTCAGCCACTTTTGGTTCTCCAGGGTGTAACTCATCTCCACTGGAGAATGATCCCTCAACTTTTTCTGCCAAGCAGATTCATCATCAGTAGCCTCTCTTATTGGCTCTTTTGGCTTGACTGGCTGTGGAGTGTCCACAACCCAGTCAACCTCGGCACACACAAATGCCAGGTCCACTTTCTTCCTCCACTCAGTGTAGTTGTCACCCCTGAGCATCGGAACGTCCTTGAGGCAACTCATCAAGTGGTAACCTCCTGAAACATCACATCGAGTGAGAACAAAAACAACAATTGCATGCAATAATCCAACGTTGGTCAAAATTAAAACATACAACTGTTTATGCAATTAAATCTATATCACCGTTGGGCAGAAAATAGAAATAAATGCACCTTTTATACACATAATAACAAATCATGATCATGTCATTAACAACGTTGGTCATAAAATAACAGGACCATAATCACCTTTAATATGCTCTAAAAGATTTTTTTGTTTTTTTTTTAATATCACTTTAATTCTATTCACCTTTTAATTGAGCACATTTATTTATTTGCAGCGAAAACATGAATGAAAATCATAAACTTTACTTTTCAGAAGTATCTCTGTCACTTTTCTATTTTCTAGGAAAATATTTCGTTGGATCAATTTGAATAGAACTCCAAAACTATATGAAATTACCAAAAAAAGGACAAAATTCATCAAAACTAAAAAAAATAAGCAGAGAGAGCCGCCAATGCGGCCTGGCCTCTCGCCCGCTAAGGGCCCAGCCCAGCGCGGCTTGCCACAGACTCGCGGTCGCGTCAGCTTTCGGCCCAAAAAGGCCCGCGGAGCTTAGGGTTACATCGGCGATCCTGGCCGTCGGGCCGTTGAATCCGACGGTCATCCGTTCGTTTCGCTGGAAGAAAACCAGCAACACGCTCACGACCCTGGCCTCATTTTCCCCTTTCCCCTCCTCTCTGCCTCGCTCTTGCTCGTCTCGCGCGACGCGCTCCGCGCCGCCGGCTGGACGGCCCGCCGAGACCGAGCCCGGAGACGGCCGCGCCGCGCCAGCCCTTTTTTCCCCTTCCCTTCTTTTCCTTTCTACCGCCGCCCACATGGCAAGGGAGGCGCACGGACTGCGCCCCCTCTGCCTCTCTGTCCCGAGCCCTCGGCTGGCCCTGCACACGCGGCGCTGCGGCTCTCCGCTCGCCGGAGGAGCGTGCTGCGGACTTGTCCAGCGCGCTGCTCCGTCGAGCGTGGCGTGTGCGCCGCCACGCGTGGCAGTGGTGCTTCTTTTCTTTCCCCGAGGGGTGATTCCTTCTTTCCGACGCCTCGGCTTGCCGATGCGCGTCGATTGAGAGGGACGGCGCGGCCGTGACGGCGGCGCTCTTTTCCGGTGAAACCGGTGAGTTTTCTTTGCCCTCTTTTGAAATTAGGGTTAGGGTTTTCCGTCGGAAAAGGGAATTTTCCTTTTGCTTTTTCTTTCCAATCACACGAGTAGAATCTGAACTAGTCGCTCTGATACCAATGTTAAATCCACTGGATCGTCTAGTCTAGATCAAACGTGTAGAACAGAGATGAGGAGGAGGTTCGGGTACCTTCTCCTTGCGAGGATGCACTTGTGGTGCCGGCCATGGTGGAGAGTGGCCGGCGATGGTGGCGTGCAGTGGCGGGTGTGGAAACTTCCCGTGGGCACTGCGCAATGACCTAGATCGGGTCGGTGTTGTCGTGGGGTTGTGGCAGCGCGATCAACCTCGGAGTCGGCCCCCGGCCCCCCACCTCTGTTTATATAGCGCAGGCCACGGGGGCCCACCAACCATGAGTTCGGTTGGACGCCCCCGATCAGGGCGCGGGATCAGTCGTGGAGCCGTTGGGCTCGCACGTTAGGAGATCGACCTAACAAGGGTGTCTCCCAACCCGAGATGAGGATGTTTCTAACCTTGATATACACACAGATTCATAGGCAACAGCCGAATTGTCGCTTGGATGCGCAAGACCTTATCACAAGTATCTTTGACCTTCTGCACGGCAAAGGTTTATATTTCCTCTCAACCGCTGATAATTTCAGTTCATGAAACTACATCAGTTGTCTGCTATCTTCTTTTGGTATATTTCCATTTCCATATGATGTTGGTGACTCGGTGTCGGTTTGTAATTCTTAGCTCCTTTGTGATATAATTAAAGAAAACACTTGTTTTATACCGGCCGATCCATCAGCTGGTTCGTTACGTTGTGCCTTACATCTTCAGCAATGGCGAGGCTGGCACACAAAGACGCCTCCCCCCCCCCCCTCCCCCCCCCCCCCCCCCCCCCCCCCCCCCCCCCCCTGCACGACGACGAGCCTCCTCCTGTCATCGAACCATGGAAAGTGTTTATATTGTTGTTAGCTTAAACTTCGTTGCAAAATATCTTAAAATTATAATGAAATTCAAGCCATTTGTTTTAATTTGAGCGATTAATTAAAAAATGACGACATCGCCGCTGGGTCGAGCACCAACTATTAGTACAGACAAGTGTCCGATCGCCCCAAGCGACCACCGTTTGGGGGTGCCAGACACATTTTCAGAGAAGCCGATGGAGATGCTCATACTTTTTACCTGCAACGTCTTCATGTGACTTTTGAGTAAATAAAACTCACTTTATCCGAAACAGTTAAGATACTTATTGTCTTACATGAATTCAAATTGTGTCCAGGTACTTGATCATAATTGATGATTTATGGAGCACTTCAGTATGGGATATTATTAAGCGTGCTTTTCCTGATGATGGTAATGGCAGCAGAATAATAATAACCACCCAAATTGAGGGTGCAGCATCGGCATGCAGTAGTTATCTGTAAACAACACACTAATTGTATTGCTTAATTGATCATCTGGTTCGGATTACAGAAGAAATCACACGAGAACTACAGGGATTTGGGGAGATCCAGAGGAAGAAGAAGACACTCGCTACACGCTAGCCAATCCTCGCCCTCCGGGCCGAGGCCTCCGTTCCGTTTGTTCCAAGCCGAGCCGCGATGTGTCCGCTCCATTGGTATATATGCCACTCTGCTGCTTCAACACCACGCTCCGAAGCGGGCCAAGGCCCAAGATGGCAGCCCATGATAGGCCGCGTAGATAGGTCGTTGACAATCCCCCCTCCTTAAAATTCGGCTTGACCTCAAGCCGATGCCATGTCGACCCACCTGGATCCCACGGTACTTGATGCTTCATGACTTTGCCGAGGTCGCGGTGGATGCCGTAGTCCAGGCCAACCTTGACGGGGTTGAGGCAGCGGACGGTGCAGACTTGCTCAAGGAAGATGCGGATGTAGTAGTAGTGGCCGATGTGTGCTTGGTCATGGAAGACGTCGAAGTAGTGGTCTTGGTCGGCACAGACTTTGTCGAAGTAATTAGCATTGTCGAGGCAGTGGCACTGGTAGTAGGCTGGATCTGCAGCATTCCTCCTTTTTGCTTCAGGTTGTGTGAAGAAACCGATGAACTTTTGGCCACCAGGATCCCATGATAACTGCAACTCTTCGCCAAGCAATACGATTGAGACTAAAGGAAGGAAGGATTCACTGAATGTATCGCCTTGACCACTGCTTCTAATGAGTTTCAGGTGCAATTGAACATCTTGTACTGTTGATAGCAGATTCACAACCTCAAAAATACGTGCCATGAGTTTGTAATTTGTCCTGAATAATCCGATGTCAAAGAATGACTGCACATCATGCAAGCGCCTTTCAGGAATTCCAATTGCGAGCACATCACCGAAAATGGAAGCAGAACCACCACATATATGTCCAGTATCATAAGATTGCAACAAGTACTCTGGCAATGAGGGACCAACTCTGTCCATAGCGAAACCTGCTGCTTGAATATGTGATTGCCCATGTGGAAGAGCATAGTTTATGGTGTATAGCTGAAACCTATCCTGGAGCAATTTCTTTTCTGCTAGCTCTGTTGCAGCTGCAGTCAATATAAGGTGACATGAAACATAGCAACACTGAGTGCAGATATCAACAGTCTTTGTAATGCCTGGATCCCATGACAACTTCTGTTGACAAAACTCCAGAACGTGGAAGCTCCACATGGAAATGTAAGCAAGGAACTGAAATGGTAGAACACTTGCTGTTCCTGAAGTGAAACAATGGCAGACACAAGTTCCAGTATGGTGAGCTTGAGACCAAATTACTAAGAGAAAAGCTTGTACAGTTCTTGTAGAGAAAGGTTGAAAAAGCTGCATTTCTCTTCGCAAGAGAGCCTTCACATATCACTTCTGCTTGATGGAATAGTTTACCAGACTTGCTGCCACAAGTATAGAACACCAAGTAGAGTGGCCATGCGATTATCCATCGAAATTTCGCATAAGCATAGGGATACTCATGTCCAGCACTGCAATATTGTAACCAGAGCTTCCATGGCGCAAGGATAACTGTCCATGGAATTTCCCAGTGCACCAACACACAATAACAGAAGAGAATATGTCCCGTATTGCAAACCCCCAATTCAGACTGCAAGGACCATTCAATCAGCTGAGAATATTGAGTCTTACCTCGCCGAATATGATGAGAAATCCATTTTCGCACTACAGGTGCCCACTGAAATTGCACTCTTGCAGAGTCAAAATTCACAAGCACCCAATGTGGAATAGCCAAATCAGAACTTCCAGCAGTGTAGTTTAGATAACACCAATTCACTAAAGTATATGTAGCTCTGTTCGCCAAGGGTAGAATCCATACGGATAATCCCCAGGAAGGCTGAGAGTGCAACTGCACCAATGCAACCAACCCTTTCAGTATTGTATCAATCAAAAGACTACAGCTAAGCTGGCTATGCATCAAACGCCCTTGCAAGTAATTAACTTCCCTAGCAGTTAGCAACCTGACAACGTGCTCATGTTTAATTGTACTCAGCTTGTTATCCATGCCAGACAGTGGAAGTCCTGGATCCCAGGGCAGCAAAAGAATCATGTTACCTGTAGCAAACTGAAAAAATGGCCAGAGCATCACTTCAGTCCTCACGAGCAAAAGAGTGAATAATCGTGATAGCACTGCGGTCACACTGTATGCTCCCATGAATTCCTGATGTACATCAGCTGAAATCAGAAAAGGAACGTCCATGAACATCCGATGCACACTTAAAATGGCCAGGTCAAAATACTCAGAACTGATAAGGATGGGTTGGGCAATGGCGCAGTTGGTGTCATTTCTCTTCCCGGAGTCTATGCCATTGGAAAACTCCATTGGCCAGGTGGCGAGTGACACCATGGTGTTAATCATACAGACATCAATTGGCATATCCATGCACACACCAAGAGGAGGCCATGGAGGCTTTAGCTCCACATCAAGCCAGATTGCATTCCAATTCCCCATACTGTCCAAACTTACTAAGAGTTCCTTGCCACGCTTTTGCTGCGCCTCATGGCATAAGTCCTGTCCACGAATCAGAGGTGTTCTTGTAGGATTCCAGCTGGGTGGTGGCCATGGCACAATGGCAGTCGCAGTAGGAACTTCATGGAACACCTTGTACCCTTCTGCCAGCAGACATGGTGGCACAATTGCAGTTTCGCCCATAGGGTCCACGAATGCATTGTCGCTGAGCTCAGGAGCAGCGAGCTCGGCAACGCCAAAGTCGACTGCATCTTGGATGTGCTCGATCTCTGAAGGAGAAGTAAGCATGGTGGAGACCGTAGTTGATGACGCTGGGGTGGACTCTGGTGAAGCAGGCCCCACTGTTTGGTACGATGGGGTCGTTGTCGCGCTCGTGTCGCCTGCTCGGCATATAGTCGAACAGGTGGAGGGCGTCGGAGCAGCGAGGTCTTCGACTGCGTCATGGACGACGTCGAGCTCCGTACTGACCAAGACGTTGGTGTAGACATCAGTCGTGGCCGAGGCTGGTGGTGCGGAGCCGCCGACGAGGTAGTCGTAGAAACGCCGGGCCTCCGGGCTGAGGGCGTAGGGAGGAGCGGAGGTGGTGCCGCTCGGGGCGCTCATGGGCGCGGTCGAGCTCGCAGTCGAGGGAGCCGTCGCCGCTGCTGCCGGAGCGCGGTGGTGTAGAGACGAGGTAGAGTTCGTCGGAGAAGAACCCGACGCGGTCTCCTTCCTGTTCACCAGCGCGAGGTATGCCTCTCGGTTGCAGTCATCCGGATCGATGGATGCGCGGGCGTGGCCGATCTCGGTACCCAGCGCGTCGTTGACAGACTCGATGGACTTGCGGACAGTTTTGAACTGCTTGTTCCTATCGTGGACGAAGGACTTGACGGAATCAAGGATTTGCTTCTTGTGGGCGAGGAAGCGCTCCTCGTATGCCTCCCTGGTCTCCGCCATGAGGAGATCGTAGATCTCCTTGGACTCGGGCGACAGCTCCGCCATGGCCGCCTGTCGCTGCCGGAGACGGAATCTGGTGGCGTGCTCGTGGTAAAAAATTTCGGTGGGGATCGTAGGGCTCTGATACCAGATGTAAACACACTAATTGTATTGCTTAATTGATCATCTGGTTCGGATTACAGAAGAAATCACACGAGAACTACAGGGATTTGGGGAGATCCAGAGGAAGAAGAAGACACTCGCTACACGCTAGCCAATCCTCGCCCTCCGGGCCGAGGCCGTCCGTTCCGTTTGTTCCAAGCCGAGCCGCGATGTGTCCGCTCCATTGGTATATATGCCACTCTGCTGCTTCAACACCACGCTCCGAAGCGGGCCAAGGCCCAAGATGGCAGCCCATGACAGGCCGCGTAGATAGGTCGTTGACATTATCAGTCAGAGTACACACTTGAGATGGAACCTTTTATGGATGATCAATCACAGAAGCTATTCTTTGGTATGGTTTTTGGGTCTGAAGATAATAGAGGTTGCCCCGAAGATTTCTCAAGAGTTGCAGATGGGATTATCAGGAAATGTGGGGGTCTGCCGTTATTAACTGTAAATGTCGCCAGCCTTTTGCCAACTCCAAATGAAATAAATAACCTGCAGCAGTGGATGGACATTCGAGATTCTTTACCTCCCACTCTGAGGAGGGATCCTACTCGCGAAGGGATGGAACAAGTTGTAAACTTTGTATACAATATTTTTTCTCCTGAACTGAAGACATGCTTGCTATATCTTGCTATGTATCCAGAGGGCTACACGGTCAATAAGAACGACTTGGTGAAGCAATGGGCAGCTGAAGGTTTTACAGGGGAAGGACCAAACAAAGAGGAAATTGCAGGGGAGTATTTTGACGAGCTTGTAAGTAGAGGAATGATCCAAGCTGTTGACATCAATCACGGCGAGGTGGTATTCATGTACGCTCCACCATGAAGGAAAATTTCATCATCACCATAGACTGTATTAAATCTCCTATAGGTCTTCCTGAAAGGGCTCGTCGTCTCTGTCCAATTCGGTGGTGCAAGGAGCGCACATATACCTGACAGCGTCGTGGTGTCCGAAGTTCGATCACTTGCATTTTTTGGATTTTATGAATGCGCACATTTCATTGATGAGTATAAGCTTCTTCGAGTTCTAACTCTCCATGTGTGGGCTGATGATGATAATGATGCTTTTGACCTAACGGCAACTGGTGATTTGCTTGCACTGAGATATCTGAAGATTACATGTAATATCACTGTCAAACTTCCTGATGAGATTGAAGCTCTGCAGCACTTGGAGACGCTGGAAGTAGATGCAACAGTACTTGCTATTCCATCGGGCATTGGAGGACTCACCAGACTCGCCACTCTAAAGGTTGCAGTTAGGGTGTTATCGAGGAAAGATATTTGTGTCCTCCAAGCACTACGAGCACTCTCGGCTCTCTCGCTGCATGTATGGGCAGAGCCGGTTGAAATGATCGTCTTTGACAAGGGTTTTTCAGTTCTCAAGTACTTCAAATTCATGTGCTCTGTTCCCTGGCTGAAATTTGAAGCTGGTTCAATGCCTGACCTCCGGGAACTCAACCTGTGTTTCAACGCCGAAGAGGCAGATCAGCGTGATACTGCAACTATCAGCATCGAGCACCTGCCACGCCTTAAAGAGACCACTGCAGAAATATGGGGTGCAGATACATTCAGAACCGCGATTAGCAATCATCCAAGCAATCCTGGTATCCACGTGCAGGTGGTCGATCATATATTTCATGGTGAAGATGTGAAGAAACAAGGTGCTGATAGCAGGTACAAATTTACAATTGTGGAAAGTTTTTCCCTCCAATACTTCAACTCCTAACCTGTCTTCCCTTGTGCTCATGCTCCTGTTTTAACGACGCTATCTGGTTGTCATGATCAGCATGTCTACGTTAACCCGGTCAAAAAGGATGTCTACGTTACTCGGATCCTCTTCGCTTGTTCGTGTGCATGGTAATCATTCTTTATTTTCGTACTTCATTTCCTCTCAGTCGGATGGCAATATTACCCACGGGTACCATACCTGCATGGGTAGGGTATTGACACAATTTTATACCCATGGATAGTACATGTGTCCTACCCGCTAAGTCGCGGGTAGGGCACGGGTATAGCCTTGTACCCGTGGCCCGTGAGTATACCCATACCCCACCAGTTTATACTAACATGTAGATCTTACCCATGGAGTTCCAACATTCATTCTCGTGAGCTTGTGAACCTATGTAAAAAAATGATCAATTGTTAATTTGAGTTTAGATAATTGTCATGTAGTCATTGAGTTGATATGAAGGTTTTTTTTTTGGAATGTGCTATCGATGTATGTAAAATTATGAATAACTTGTGTACAATTTAATCTACCCGTTGGGTACACAATGGATATGGGTACGGGTAAAGTTTCATACCCATGGATACGAGTATGAGTAGAATTTTTTACCCGTTTACTACACGGGTATGGGTATGGTATTGCTCTACCCGACCCATACCCTACCATTGTCATTCTTACCTCTGACCCTTTTGAGCCATCTAGTTTTTCCTTGTGAACTTTGGTCCTTCCTACTTACTCATGTTAAAATTGCACCGCAATATACGGGTCGTATTCAAACATTAGCACGATGTTCATAGGCAATTTTTTAAACAATCACGTGCAAGCATGACCCCTAAATCAAATACATGCAACCACTATACACCACCAAAAGACAATGCATTCATGTAGTTATATCTATTAAACTTTCATATCACCAAAAATGATGTGCTAAATGCACTAGGACAGGCCTTGGCACCCTTGTGTGTTAAGATTCAAGCTACGGTCATTTATATAGTACTTGTTTTGTGTAGCTATTGTTTTAGTTAATAACCTTCATCAACAAAGGGCGTATACATCGATTGATGCAGAGGCCCGGGTGAAGTCCCCTTTTCAGAAAAACAAACTTCATCAACAAATGCAAGACATACACGAATTTTACGTGAGAATTGTCTACTAACTTGATAAATAATATAGAATTAATATTGTACCTTAAATAAACTCTAGTGCACGATTCTAGTGCAGCTTCGGTTCATGTGTACTCCATCTGTCAGAGATTATAAGGCCTCTCCATGTTTTCTTACTGTTAGGGATTATAAGTCATCATAAATTTATTGTCCTTAATTCTCGTGAGTAATTAAGGTGCTTTTTTTTCTTTTTATCTTCCTCTCCCCTAATGCATGTGGTTTCCACAACTTGTCCCCTCTTTTCTATATATTCTCCCGTGCAAGTGGTTCATTCACACAACCATTGGTGCATGCAGTAATTAATCAGAGGGAGCAAATAACAACCATGGTCCGAACGAATTGGCCCTGGGGCCATAATTCATAACAGAAGGAGCACAAAAGTGACAATGTTGTTAATTTTTTTAATATGAATCAATGACATTGTTTTTATGTTACAAATGTCTCATTCTAATTTTCCAATTGTTGGTCAAAGTTTTTGTTTCCTTAGTCATGACTCTTGGTTGACCCAGATTACAATGGAAGTTTTTGTTGAAATGATGATGTAGGTTCTGCCAAAAAGCCTAAACTGAAGATACGGACCGACAATACTGAAGTTAAGGCACAGGCATTCGCATGTGGTCCTGAAGACATGCCCAATAGGATATCGAAACCAGAAATTAAAATTGATGACGATGAAAATCTAGAGAACTTCGGTAGTCTAAAAGATATGTACATCCAGCAGACGATGTCATCATTTCCTATGAATACGTGGACTGACAGAATGCCCTATACGAAAACAAATCTGGCCTCCTCGTCGGATTTCCCTCCTGTATTTCCAGGTCAGTTTCCGATCAGTAAAATGTACCTTTCAAAATAATGCGCCTGCTAGTGCACCCATGAATTTCTTACGTAGTGTTTCATTTTCCTTTTCTGTTTTGTAACTTGCATTTAATGAAGTTCAATGATTGCTGTCATCAGGATTTATACATCACTAGGGTCCTTTTCACGTGTGCCCGATACAGGTAACCGCATGATCATTCCCTTTAACCCTTTTTTGATGAGACTCTTCTGCATCACTCTGATTCGTCCTATTTGTTGCTGTATTTTTTATCCCTTAGTTTCATCTTTCCCTCTTTGGCATAACTTAAAAAAAATCCATGTCATGATAATGTCTAGGCTGTCGACATTCTGTTTGGTATCGTTGATTTGCTTCTTGAAAGATGACTATATCTTGGGATTGGTGTTTTGGTTCACATGCTCCTACCTAAATAAAAATCGAAAAATAGTAAATCATGTGTGTGTGTGTGTGTGGTATTAAGCATCAAGTGTGAAGAATATTCATTCTAACACAATACACCTAATTTCTACGTCATGCAATTTATCTTTTCCCAGAATTCAAGAAGAAATTAAGAAACAGAGCATATGTAATTGTTATGACTTGTATCTTGCTTTTCATACCAATTTTGCGTTAGTGAGTAAGGATGAACATACCTGTTTGTATAGCGAACATAAAATCTGAATGTAACCATGTAAGAATTTTAGAAATCCAAGGAATCGTAGCATGTAATTGATGAGTTCAGTTTATGGTAACAAAGGTAGCGAAGCAACACATGAAGGTTCAGAACAAGATGAGAGCAACAAAGCTGATATCAGGTATAATTTTCCTTTGATTTATCAAAATTAATCATGCATCCCTTATCCTTTACTTTGTGCACAATCATTCCCAAAGAAAAACAGATGGTTTTTCATATTTTTCAATCAATATGTTCACTGTATGAATTTTCTCATTTTTTTACAACAATCATGGATTGTGTCCTGACAGAAATTGTGAAGACGTTTAAATATTCTAAGCATGCTAATATAAGAGAAGAATTAGATATATGCCATCGCAATTAACTAATTGGATAAAGGTCATTACAACTTAATGCTACTCCAACTTTGCAATGCTCCTATAGACACCATTATGAGAACTTTCGGACCAAATTGCAGACGTCTTCTTCCTCCCCAAGTCCTCTTACCGCATAGTCCCGAATAATTTTGGTGACGGTCCCTTCCTCTCGAATTTATTTCATGCCGCAATGCCGAGCACGAGATCACCATCACAATTCTTTCTCAGATATCAAAATCACCATCCTCATCCGCATCCTATGGCAGCAAAAGAGAGGATGAGACGAATATTGAGATGGAGCTTGCTGTTGTATTCACCAACGGCCATTGACCCCATCTCCTTTAGATTAGTAGTGCTGATTTTCCAAAGTGCAAAGTTGTAATAGAATTTTTCTAAATCCCAAAGATGCAACGGCATATATCAAACTTTTCATGATAAAAGGGGCTCAGTGAGCCCAAAAATAGCTTGAGGGTATGGGATAAATCAAAAAAAGGAAAATACGAACAAGTTCGACACCGTTTTAATGATGCTACACGATTCTTCTCATCAGGATTCATATGCAGCCGGAGTCCTCGCGTTTACTTTTTCCTGGTATGTATATTTGATATTTTGCAGTTCATTCCCTCCAACCCTTTATTGGGAAATAGTTTGCAAGATATATCGAAAGCTTGATACATGCATGTTTAATTCTTGTCTTTCTTTATACCTCTGAATGGACATATTAGAAGACGGCTGGGAATATCGAGCGGGGATGATCAGCAGTCCTAGTGAATCTGAAGGGAGCACGGATTGGCACAGTGATTTTTGCAAGCACCTTGGATGCACCAATAGCGCTAAAGGCCGTACGAGTTTTTGCATAGCACATGGCGGTGGAACGTTGTATCCATGAGGGTTGCAAAAGATCAGCAAGAGGGAAATCTGGCTTGTGCATTAAACATGGTGGTGGAAAAAGGTGTCAACAGGAGAACTGCACAAAGAGTGCGGAGGGAAGTTCAGGTTTATGCGTCGCTCATGGAGGTGGACGTCGTTGTCAACATGCTGATTGTAGTAAGGGTGCCCAGGGCAGTACTGCTTTCTGCAAAGACCATGGAGGCGGCAACAGATGCACGCAGCCCAACTGCACGAAGGGTGCCGAGGGAAGGACTTCATTCTGCAAAGACCATGGAAGAGGGAAACGTTGTTCATCAGATGGCTGCACGAAAAGTGTGCATGGAGGAACAGATTTCTGTGTTGCGCATGGGGGTGTCAAGAAGTGCGTGGTAGAAGGATGCAGTAAGAGCGCTAGAGGCCGTACGGATCGTTGTGTTCGTCATGGTGGGGGCAAGAGATGCAAAATTGATAGTTGCGGCAAGAGCGCGCAGGGAAGCACCGACTTTTGCAAGGCGCACGGAGGAGGCAAACGTTGCTCATGGGTTAGTAGTCCAGGGTCGGACCTTGCAGTTGGTGAGCTTTCTTGTGAACGTTTTGCCAGAGGCAGGACTGGCATGTGTGCTCGTCACAACCAGCTGCTGCTGGATGCTCACAGTATTGCAAGCACTGCCATGCACAGCGGTGACCACCCTTTAAACACCAAAACCATGGAGCTGGTACCTGTTCCCGAGGATCGTGTACATGGTGGTAGCAGTGTACCAATGTTTGGTACCAGTATGAGTTCCAGAGATCAATCCACCGACGACACGGAGGCTAGTACCTGGCAACTTTAAATCTGCTACTGTAATAAATTGTAGGCTAGCATCTCTAATCAGTGCAACTGGCTCTAGTGCCTAAATTTTCCTTTTCAAAATGATTTGGTTCATCTGGCAAGTATCGTCTTCTGCCATTGTGTGAACAGTTGTCTGCTGGATTTGTATTAACCACCCCTATCTTTACTATTAAACTAGTTAAATGCCCGTGCGTTGCTACGGGTTACAAGTTTTTCCATCCCACATGTAAACATAATGCACATAATAAAAAATACATGTATAAAAAGAGATAGCCACATAATATTTCAAAAACAACGAGATTCTTCTTTACTAAAGTTGATGTTCCATAAAAAGCTACTAGTTGAATTTGGCGTGCCGTCACGGCACGCCCTTGATTTTTTTTTTTTGTGCAGTATATATATTTTTTGTTAACCAAAAATGTTAGCTAAATTGGTATGTTGGAAAATGTTTTTATTTTGTCATGAATAGGTAGCATTTTTTGTGTGCATTTCGGATATATTGTATGTAATATTCAAATATTCAGTGGATCGAAATGGTCAAACATGTTTGCATTTCGACGTCAATATTTAAGTGAAATCAGGGAAATCCATTTGAATTTAATTCTACATTTGCGGAAAGTTCGTTCGTACGGTGTCGAAGTATTGGCCAAAATGAAATGTTGTAATATTTTTGTAATTTGCCATGAGTATTTTTTTTTTCTTGAGCATTTGCGTTATATTTTGTGGAACATCGGAATATTAAGCAATTGGAAATGTTGAAAATGTTGGTATGTTGACTTAAATAGTTCATTTTTTTTTTGTGAGCATGTTGGTACATCTAAAATCGAAATGGCTGGAAAATGTTTCTATTTTGTTATAAGTAGTTAGTTGTTTTTTTTGAGCATTTGCGTTATATTTTGCGGAAAATCGGAGTCTTAAGCAATTGGAAATGTCTGAAAACGCTGGTATGTTGACTTAAATAGTTCACATTTATTTTTTTGTAAGCATGTTGGTACATCTAAAATCGAAATGGTTGGAAAATGTTTCTATTTTTTTATCAGTAATTAGTTGAAGTCCAAGTGTGGGAAACGCACATTTATTCAATTGAATTTCATATAATTAGAGGGAGTGCATATTACTTTCAAATATTTACCAAATTGAAATGTTTAATTTGAGATCACAGCTAGAGGAAGTGCATTATGTGAGCATTTAATATATGTAACGCACATATATTCAGTTGAATTCCATAATTGGGTTTTTTTTTTAAAGAATCTCAAATCCGTAATACTGTCTATATAGTTGGAGTGAGTGCATTTGTTTGTTTTTTTCGAAAAATTTGTTGAGTTGGAATGTTTAAATATGTCTGTAGTTTGTCTTAATTAGTTAGCACTTAGTTTTATGATTTGTTTGAGTTATTTTTTCACATTTTCCCGGTAGGAAGATTCGTTTTTTTTTTTGAATTTGTAACATTATTCGTTGTCTGCAATTAGAAAGTTTTTTTTTGTTTTTTTTTAATTTCGTGTGGTGGAATTCAAATATGGAAATGTCCTTATTTTTAAAAGTGTGGGCATTTGTAAATCATTGAAGTGCAAAGAGAATGTACGTTCAAAAAACTGTTCAGATTTCGGGAAATATCGTGTGGTAAAATTCAAATTGTGGAAATTTGGGAAATTATTGAACTTGTGGTAGATGTGTAATTTAGCTCAATAATTTGAGGAAATACGCTATATGATAATCTGTGAAATTTAATATAAATCCAAACCATATTTGGGGGAATATGAATTTGTGTTCTCTACAATTATTCATGTAATCAAGCGTTTGTGGAAAATTTTGCCTTCGTATTTGTAGAGGAAGTGATGTTGGATTTTTTTCTTTTTTGATATGTTAGACCTTTTCGGAATTTGAATACATGTTTTTTTTTGTCATAAGTAGCAAATATTTATTTATTTTGAGGAAGTGACAGTTGGTTTTTTTTTTCTTTTTTGATATGTTAGCCCTTTTCGGAATTTGAAAACACTCGTTGTCTGCAATTAGAAAGTTTTTTTTTTGTTTTTTTTAATTTCGTGTGTTGGAATTCAAATAAGGTAATGTCCTTATTTTAAAAGTGTGGGCATTTGTAAATCATTGAAGTGTAAAGAGAACGTACGTTCAAAAAATTGTTCAGATTTCGGGAAATATCGTGTGGTAACATTCAAATTGTGGAAATTTGGGAAATTATTGAACTTGTGGTAGATGTGTAATTTAGCTCAATAATTTGAGGAAATATGCTATATGATAATCTGTGAAATTTAATATAAATCCAAACCATATTTGGGGGAATATGAATTTGTGTTCTCTACAATTATTCATGTAATCAAGCGTTTGTGGAAAAATTTGCCTTCGTATTTGTTGAGGAAGTGCAGTTGGATTTTTTTTTCTTTTTTGATATGTTAGCCCTTTTCGGAATTTGAAAACATGTTTGTTTTTTGTCATAAGTAGCAAATATTTATTTATTTTGAGGAAGTGCAGTTGGATTTTTTTTCTTTTTTGATATGTTAGCCCTTTTCGGAACTTGAAAACATGTTTGTTTTTTGTCATAAATAGCAACTATTTATTTCTTTTATTTGGTCGGATATGTTATTCATTTTTTTTTCGGGTGGATAGATTCAAAAAAATTGTTTTTTGAGTACTTTTTATTTCATGCAAATTGTAACTTGTGTGCTGTCGAGTATATTGTTGTTGAATTTTTGTTTGATGTCTAATTTAGCTCAATATTTTGAGGAAGTACATTATATGAGAATTTGTGAAATTTAATATAAGTCCAAGCCATATTTTGGCGATATGAATTTGTATTCCATGAAATTATTCATGTATTCAAGCATTTGTGGGAAAAAATACCTTTGTATATTTGGAGGAAATGCATTTGATTTTTTTTTCCTGATATATTGGCTTTCGGTCGGATATGTTATCCATATTTTTTCAAGTGGATAGATTCAAACATATTGTTTTTTTTTTTTGAATACTTTTTATTTTATGCAATTTGTAACTTGTGTGTTGTCGAGTGTGGTGTTAGTGAACTTGTGTTAGATTAAATGTCTATTTTGGCTTAATAATTTGAGGAAATACATTATATGAGAGTTTGTGAAATTTAATTTATATGTGAACCAGAATTTGGGGATATGAATTCGTGTTCTGTGCAATTATCCATGTAATCAAGCATTTGTGGAAAAATTTACCTTTGTGTGTATGAGTGGAATTGTTGTAATTGTAATTAATAAATTAAAAAATCTTTAACTTTTGTGTATTTTTGAAATATATTTTGAAAATTAGGAAATAATCGAGTATTTTTTAGATAGAAAGAATGTCATGGGGAAATACATTTTTTTTCTTTCATTTGTAAAAATTATTTGAAATATGCAATTTTTTGAATTTAAATTTTGGAATGTTTACGCTTTGAAGCAATGTAGATATATTCTCGGAATATATTTTGAAATCTAGAAAATAATCGAATATTTTTTAGAGAGAAAGAATGTTGTTGCACGAAGTCCTAAAAAAAAGAAAAGCAGGGAAAAAAACAGGGGAGGGACGCAGCCAGGCCGGCCCACGTAACGGCCCATGTGACCAGCCCAGGCCCGCCATGACGTCGCCGTGACGTCACGGTCGGGCGGAGCTCGCCGGCGGCGCGCCACGGCGTCCCAGCACGCGCCGCAGGGCGCGACGGGCACGCCTCGTCGCGGGACGCCCGTATACGACGGCGCCGCCACGATTTGGTCTCCGGAACAGCGCCGGCGACGTGCGGACGCGGCGGCGGCCCGCGGTCACGGCGGCGACGATTCCAGCGAGGCGGCGGCCTCCCGGCAAGCAATAGTGGGCGAGGAGGGAGAGCGCGCGGCGGCGGAGGCCGCCGTGGGCGTGGATTTGGGCGGGGTGGTGCGGAGTGGCGGCGGCAGGCCGGAGCGGCGCCGGCGGCTCCCGTACGCGGCGGCGATGATTGCGACGCGATGCGGTCGTCCAAGCACGCGTTCGTCGGCGGAGATGGAGAGCGCGCGACGGCGCACCGCGACGTGGCCTTCGATCCGAGCGAGGAGGTGCGGTGCGGCGGCGCGGCGCGTCGGCGTCCGCGGCGAGCTCGGCGCCGCGCGTGAGAGAGGAGGAGGAGGGGGGGGGTCGTGGCATTTTTACAAAAAGGAACCCGGAGTTTCACGTAATTGCAAACAGGTCCCTCGCGACGGATTTTCTGTGAAGGATGTGTAATTTTTGGGCTCCCTTGTTTTTTTTTTTTTGCAAAAATGGCAGCGCGGTGTGAGGATGACATGGGGGCCCCACCGCGCACTGTTCAACACTGTTTCAATTCTACAGTGTTGCTACAGTGCGCGGATCGAGGAGAGAGCGAGGATCTTCCCAACTTTTATATGGTGAGTAATTGTTTGACACCATATGCATAGAAAGCAACAAGCAACCCAAAAAAAATGTGCACACAAACATCAACTGAAAGATCGTTTTATTACACGACGGCACACACTCTAGCTCCTTGGACATTGCGACAAACACTTGTTTTCTATCTCTCGATCGCCCTAATGCACTGGGGCTTCTCTTACTCCAAACAATGTCTTCTCTCTTACGCCTCTCACCTCTAGACTGTCCATCTGGCTCTACCCTCTAGTACATCTGCTCAGAGTTGTTCAAACTTCCTGAAAATTATAAAAATGGAATCCAATAAGGCAATTAATTGCAAAACTAAACTGAGACTGTATTGACTGTGCAACAAAAGAACTCTAGAAGAGAAAGGAATGGTCAATACATACACAGCAACAGTTATGTGAATATGGGAGAAAATAACTTCGGCTGAATATTTATGATATGGATTAATGCATTATGTGATATAGAAAACTATAGAAAAAATTAATTGTGGATCCAATGTACCTGATGCAGACTTTTGGTCTGCAATATGGTATAGCTACAATCATGTAAGGTAGACAAGAAGCCTCCAATTTATATGACACCATAACCATCGAATGGGCATCATTTGTGTGGCTGAAACCAGCCACAATAGCCAATGTGATTTCATTTTGAAGTTGGCCTACAATCGACATTCAGTGATCCATGCGTTAGACTTTGTCTCTACATGAAGTGACTATATGGGCTTGTTAATTTTTTGATTTTTTCTTGTTTATGGGTGATGAAGGAAGATTGAGACTGGATTAAAGAAGTAAAAGCCAGACATAATAGTCAGTGTTGAACCCCTCATGCAACACATTTGTTTATGGGTACTCAAATGGCAATGCCTGCAGAACAGAGTAGTCTTCACCACCGTCATCACCGACCTCAACACTTGCCACCCTACATGGTAGGTTCATCTATCAAAAAGGGGAAATCCTGGATACATTTTTTTGTTCAATGAAAATCACTACTTTTGACACACTTAAACCATAGAGTAAAAATCTTGGAAAAATTATACACAGGTTCCATCCTATTGTGAATAAATGCTACTGACCGTGTGAAGAAGTAGCCAAGAGGGCAGCACTGGATGACCTACAACCCTTCAGATCCATGTGTTTGGTCTTCCCATTCGACCATCATTCTGCCGTGCTGTTCTTATTAAGGTATATACCTCTTAGTAAATATTAGGACTGCTGTTTCTATGCCCAACTGGTTACAAAAAAATTAATATGATCTTTGAAAGCACAATGGTCACTTGCAGTATTTATTTTTTATTATTTTTTATTTATCTCTTGTCTATTCATTAACCGCCAAGTATTGCGTAACAAAAAATGTAAAGCATTCTTGGTTGTCTTAATGTAATGCTTATTACTCCCTCCGTCCTGGTTTAAAAGGCACATATAGCAAAACTCTGGGCCCTAGGTAAATTTTGATTGGGGTCAAAAATATGCTTCATTGCCCAAATTAAAGGAGATAGTTAATTAGGATGTGTATTAGGCCCACGCATGCATTGCTCTCATTGGCGAATTAAAGGAGAGAATGAGCCAGAGAAGAAAAAGCTCATGCTCACACACGCATGCATGGAAGAGAGAGAGGAGCGCATGCAAAATTAAAGAAGACATTTAATGAAATTGGGCCCTATTCCTTTAGGACTGCATGAAATTGGAATTGTGTCCTATAAACCAGGACGGAGGGAGTACTCTCTTTCAAACTAACACTATCTTAAACCAATTATTCACCAGGATGATTTACGGAAGGAACTTTAATTAGATCCTGAGCTACCTTCCGTGTTACTGATGGGAGGTGAAGAGAGCATGGGTCCTGTAAAGAAGACAGTGAAAGCCTTTGGCAAGTCATTGTTTGACAAAAAGCTCGGGAAACCAATAGGGCAGCTTGTTGTCATCTCTTGTCGGAATAAAACTACTGATGATGAGCTTCTATTTTCCCTGGCCAAGGAAGAGATCGATGAAGAAATCACTGGTAACAACATCCTCCTGTGAAATTTGCATGCAATCGACACATACACCTGAACATCAGAGCCGTCCCGACGGCCGAGATCTCAGACCACGTCGGCGGAAATCTGAATGCCACAGAAATTAGGAATTAACGGCCGGGCTACCGGGAACTGCACTATAACATACCATTAGCATAATTTAGAAATACACAAAGCAAACACAATTCACCACTTAAACCATACCTTGCATGCAGATATTCTACAAAATTCCAGCGTCTCGTCTGAAAAAGGTTAAAGATAAACCTTGAGAAGATAGCGAGGAGCTCATTGGTGTGTTCAGAGAGAATTTTGGATGCGCTAGATTGTGGAGTGTTGAGGGAGCACTCTCTGACAATATCCCTGTTGCAGAAATGATCACCTAACCATAGAACACCTGGAGACAATTATGAGCAGATTGAGTAATCTGACTGACAAAAGTATCATGCTCGATTAACTTCTGACAACTGCCTATAACATTGCATATAAAACAATTAATTCGGTACAAAATTAAGCTAGTCCAACAAGAAAATGATTCATGTTGTCCATGGAAGTGAAGAGGAACTGTATCACTCTAAGGCATTGAGTTGAACAGACTTCGTGTAAATATTAGAGAGGATCCAGACGCGCAGTGATAGCTACAGCCAGTAACCACAAAAATAGTTTCGCAGGCTATAAAAGACACTGATGAACAACATATTGAACAAACCTTAGATCGTGTAGGCGACCAAGGAATAACATTATATCTCCACTTGTACAGTACGTGTTATTGCCTTCAATCATCTGCTCCCGCCATCGGCTTCCATTGTTGGTGAGAAGCACCTACAGAAGCTCACAATAGGTACCATCCTCCACCCACACTATTGTCTTTCAAATCCACAAGCACAGAGGATGTGGGAGCGCTGGATCCAAAGACTCTAGTAGGTGGAGGCACAATAGGCCAGGCCCCTAGTCATGAAAAAATGGTACAATTAAACATAAAGAAACGCTTGCTGCATGTCGCCTGGGACCGAAGAGAGACACAATTGGGGAATGAAAAATCCAGATGACTTGTACCAATAGAATCAGAAAATAAGCATGGTCAGCTCTCACACATAGTTTGAGCACGGGTTTCTAGGGAGTAGCAAACTCACGAACAACACCTGAGACCGGAAGGCATGCCGAGGCTGCGCCAACTGATTTGAGGGCGATAGATCGGCGGACCTGAGCTGCCGGCGCCGTAACCTAGAGCCAGAGGGACCGGGCCGGAGCAGTAGGGCCTCCGTGGAGGAGCACGCCGGCGCGCCATTGGCGCGGAGGACATCGTGGCCGAGCCGCGCGCAGTGGAGCACCATCGACAGGGAGCTACGCGTTGGAGCAGGGACGCACGCAGATCATGGTGGCCGAGGCATGCGCACACCGGCACACGGCCTTCCGTGGCGGTGCACAGTCGCGGCCGAATTTGGGGCGGCACAGGCCAGCTAGTTTGATGGAGGGCCGAGTTTTAAGATTGAACGACTGAAGGAGATGCCCGCTCGCCGCAGTATGCCGTGGGACGAACTCGTCCGGCGGTGGCGAGGGTTGTGGGAGATGTGTGGGAGGTTTCTGTGGCGGCGGCGCGGGCGCCTTGGAGTGGCCTGGGGGCGACCCAGAGACTGCTAGGGGTTTGTTGAAATGACACAATAGCACGCTTGTATTGTCGTGCGGCTTGTAGATGAGACGGGAAGGGAGATCTTAATCGGCAGAAACTGCCGGTGATTTTCTTTGACAGGAAAACCGCCGGAGATTGCGGAGAGGAGTAGACGCGAGTAGGATTCCGCTGTCCAAGGAAGATGTGACCAAGAGGTGGACGAAGTAGACAACGTACGAGAGGAACCAAAATTTTCATTTAGATAGCAGAGAAGAGATTAGATAGCAGAGAAGAAGATGGGAGTTCGTACGTTGGTACGTCTGCCGTTTTCTGCCTCTCCTCGAACGGACGCGCCGACATGTGAGCCCAAACTCGCCGAGATTCCACGCTCCGTTCCCGTCCCCCGATTCCATCTCTACCTTCCCGAATCTCTCCCCCAATCTGATCCAGCGCTGCCTCCTCCGATTCCCTCTCCTCCCGATCAATCGCTCCCTCTCCGATCCCAACTTCCCCATATTACTAAGCTTCACCGGATCCGGAGGACGACCGGCGGTCTAGGTGAGCAGGACGGCAGCCTCTCCGCATGGTGTCTACTCTACCCAGTCTCATCCCTCCACCGGTCCACCCTTTCCCCTCCAGTTGTCCTCACCGGTGGACGCATGCTGCTACGCGGCGGAGCCTGAGCCCCTGCACGGGGGGTGCCCAAAGAACTGCGCTGGCCTGTGACCAGGGGCACCACATGCTCGGCAGCTCCCACATCCGCAGCCAGCCGTTGACCCCGTGTTCCCGTCCCTCTCTCTGGAGGAAAGGAAACGACACCCTTTGACGGTCGCGCCGGTCTTGCCGATGAGAGGAGCAGGCAACCTTCACTGATGGTTTCTGGTTCTTTGAGTCGAGCGGTGGCGTTGAAAATGTGAGGTGAACTCAGCGTCAGGTGAGGCGATCTCCGTCCGGGCGTCCGGGCACACAGCACACTGACCAGACCAGCGAATGGGAGGTGCAAAAAGGGAACTACATGCTGGCTCTTATGTATGTGTATGTGTACGTGTACGTGTGTACAAAAATTTTGTGGATGCATGACGACCTGATAGTTGCATTTTGCTGATCTTTTTGTGCTATATCATCACATTTTATCTTCTTAGATCCGCCCCAGTCCGTAACTTCCTTGGGTAGAAAGGTGAGCATTGCAGAATTTGTTAGCGATATGTACATGGAATCTATTTCACTATGGATTTTCCGTGTGTGCATAATTTTTTTAAATGTCATATGACTTTTCTGAAACATATTGATCAGATTTTCTGAAATGAAGCTGCTGATCGAACTCATATTGTTGAATTTGAAAAGATGAAAGCTAACTTTTTTGTCATCTTTGGATGTTTATATTCGGTTCTTGTACATATTCAGTCCGTAAATTATTTTCTCATGAAGCTATGCATCGATTCATATTTGTGGATGTTCATTCCTCGTTTATTTTTTCTCTATGTAGAAGATTTAGTTGTCTCTGTTTATTTTTAAACCGCTTTCCGAATGTTGAATCTAATCATGCACATCAAGAATCAAGTTGAACCCTATCCACGTGGTGATGATTCAGCGTTGTTAATATGGATATGTTTTATTTCTTGGTCGTAAAAAGCTAATGAAACAATTCATCTATAATAGGTAATATCTCCAGGTGAAACAACTATGCGAGGTCGATCATGGGGCATGGCGATCTACTTGATTTAGGTATTATATCATACTGTTGCATTTCTGCATGGCACTATTTGAAATGGAGAGCATGCCATTGCTCACAGTATTGTTTTTTGGAGATGGAGAAGCATGTTGCTTCCTCGAGTAGGATTAGTGGGGTCTATCAGCGCCACTGATGGGAGGATTGCCACATAGTCATGGAAAATTGGAAACTGGTAATAGGTAAGTGTAAATAAAATAATTCTAGAATCAATAATGGGGAAGGGTCTTCTACCTGTTGATCTTGATACCTGGAAGTAAATTAAAGGTTACAATGTCATATTTGAATCATCTTTTGCATATTTTTAAGGCTTCTTTGAGTGCAGTCATACTTCATATTTTGAAGGCCCTGTTAGTAGCAGATTGACTGTTAATGTATTATCATATTCATATTTTTCTTTTACATGTCAACCAAAGGGCTGATTGCTGATTGCAAAGTAGAGTTGTTAGATTCTTGTCGACTGCCTTATCCTGCATACACCAAGATTCTTCAGATATGGGATGCTAATGCATATCATACCGATGATAGTTGTGTTTGATTTGGAAGGGTTTTAATAGGGACGAGTAATAATTTTAGTTTAGTGTTTTACAAGACCTTCTAATTCATTTTAGTTTTACAAGACCTTCAAATACTTCCATTTTAGCCTTACCAGAGAGAAATGGTTAAGTGGATAGTTCCAGTGTAATATCAAGTGTCACTTTACTTCCCTAATATATACTAGCAGGTCAAGTGTTTCGTAGCTGTGTAACTACAGTGTGGTCTGATCATCTTTGTAATGTATGCGTGCTTACAACTACAGTTTTTATTATACAATTGTTTGAGTGAAAAGGCTAAACCCATTTTTGTATTTAGTGTTTTTGCGCGACATGTCCGAACGATTGGATTTCAAGTGTCTATTGTATGTGATAAGCAATATCTACTATTACTAGATCAATCTTGTATATGCACAGTGTTGCTAAATTGGGTTGTGTTTGTGTGGCGTGTGCCATGAGTTTTTGTGTGGGAGCCAAGGGAGCTGACTACACAGTGCAACATGCCACCGGAGTAGGAGAAGGCCACATAAACAAAGCCGGAGGGTGACGTTGCTGGACTAAAGGATGACTTTGAGGTAGGAGGCCGCATGGAATACTGGGGTAGCCAAGTAGAGCAGAAAGCTCTTGTTCAGGCAAGCGACTGCGAGTGTGATTTCGTACAAAGAATGTATTAAGCTAAAACAGTACAATGTACTCCCTCCGTTCCAAATTAGATGTCTTCCATTTGTCCACATAGATGTATCTATACTTGTAACATGTCTAGATATATCCGCATGTGGACAAACGGAAGACATCTAATTTGGAACGGAGGGAGTATTAGATTAATGCACTATATAGTAATGTGCATATCACGGTAACATGAGTGAAGATTAAGGAAGGAGGGTGGTGTCTTTGTGTTTAGTTTCTTTTATCAGCTATATATTTGTTTGGTTTCACGTTTCTTGCATTCAGCAACATAATATTTGTTGCCATAAAAAAGTAAGTACAAATACATTTTTTATTGCAATACGTGGATAGATCATTATTAAAAACATTTATTACACCACTATCTCTCGTTGTAGGTGAGAATCATTTCATTTGTATATCAAACGTACACTACTTCATCTCGCGTAATGTGGGGAACATTTCATATATTTGCTAGAGCTTAAAACTTGCCCAGCTGGGCAAGGTAAGATGACTGACTTTTGAAGTGACGAAATGCATGGAGCAATATGTCACTTGTTTTCTTCCCGGAGGGTCGTAAAGGAGACATGATGACTGGCAAGGGAAGTAATGTGAGAGAGTTGTTATTTGGATTAATATAAATGAAAACTATATCCCATCATATTTGACCCATATTTGAGAATTCGAACTATTGTTTTGATGAATGTGTCTTCTTTTTTATTTCTGTTGCAACGCAGAAACATTCAACTCTCTCACATTCGTTGTTGGAGCTTATAGAAACATCTAGCGGCAAATATGTAATAAAAATTCAAGCATACAAATATGTGTCATGACAAAGTGACGCATCCACCAAACATGTTGTTCCCAATGAATGTATTATTCAAATTTAATTTATCTGTGTGCTCCGTAGCAACGCACGGTCATTTAGCTAGTGTGACAAACAAAAGGGGGACAATTAACGATATCGGTGTTCAAGTGTTTGGGCCCTGTGTTGAAGGTGTGCGGTACAGTGGTCTCCAAATATGTTTTCTGAAGTAAATACTAATGTTGCTGCTGTTTGTATGAGAGAGATTGGATGCAACACATCAATCGTATTGATCTTTGGGGTATTTATAATACAAGCCTACTTGCTAACCAAGCCGTGATCTACACCTAACCCTAGAGAATCTAAACCTTCTACACATAATTACAAGGGAGATCGGGAGGATGACTACAACAGTAGTTAGCTATACAAGGTAAGCAAATATTCTGTTAACACCCCCGCAGTCGACGCGTGGACGCACAGACTGGGCCGAAATTCCGTGAAGGAAGCCGTACGAAGGCCCTTGGTCAGGATATCTGCAAACTGCTGCGTCGTGGGCACGTGAAGAACTCGAAACTGGCCGAGCTGAACTTTCTCACGAACAAAGTGGACGTCTAGTTCAATGTGCTTCGTGGGCTTGTGCTGAACAGGATTGGCAGCTAGATAAACTGCAGACACATTGTCACAGTAGATGACCGTGCCTTTGGCGACTGGGACATGGAGCTCGCCAAGGGTAAGGAGTTGACGAAGCCAGCAAGTCTCGGCAACTGCGTTTGGGACGGTGCGGTACTCGGCCTCGGTGCTGGAGCGTGACACTGTAGGCTGCCGTCCGGAGGATCAGGAGAAAAGAAAATCACCAAGGTATACGCAGTAGCCAGAAGTAGAACGGCGAGCGTTGGGACAGCCGGCCCAATCAGCGTCAGAGTACGCCATTATCTCGTGCGAGGAAGAGGCACGGAGACGAAGACCATGCTGAGTGGTGCCACGAACATAGCGCAGAATTCGCTTGATCAGGCCCAGTGCACATCCCGAGGAGCAGCGTAAGGGCTTGATGGCTGGTCGGCCGGGGACCAGCCCAAGGATGCCAGTGCCGGGAGCACGCGGCATCGGCATGGACCATGCGTGGACGACACGGGTCCACTGGTTGACACTGGTGGCCCCTGGGGGAGACGGCTGAGTGACGGGGCGTGGGGCACCGCCGGTGTTACCATAGGGACGGTTGCCGTTGTCCTGCTTCTTCTTCTTGCCACGCTAGCCGTTGTTGGGGCGGGGCGGCAGTGGCGCAGAGGGCGCGGCAGGCGCGACCGGCATGGAAGTTGTGGTGCCAACGAGGCGAGCGAAGTGCGCCTCCAGTTGTGCCGTGTTCTTTCGGCGGCGTTCCTCGAGACGCAGGTAGGTGAGGTCGCGAGCAAAGGTGGACTGGGTGAGGAGCAACAGGTTGTAGGCGGCCTGGCCGAACTCGCGATTGAGGCCAGGCATCATGTTGGTGAGGAGGTCGGTGTCGGTGACGGGCGAGCCAACCTCGCGGAGCTAGTCGGCACCATCGAAGAACCGTGCATTGAAGATGGAGATCCAGACAGCGTGCGCGGAGCCGTCAGGAGTGAGGATCATGTCGAGGGTCTCGGGCGAGACGGTGGTGTAGAGCCACGAGACATTAATGGTGGAGTCGATGGACATCCACTTGACGTCATGGAACATGGTGGTGGCATCGATGGTGCCGTCGACGTGGTCCTTGATGCCGAAGCTGCGGAACGTGAGCGCGAAGAAGGAGGACCAGCGAAAGTAGTTGGGGGTTTTGAGGACGAAGGACTCTGGCACATACTTCCGGATGTTGACATGCCAGAGCGAGGCGGCAGAGGCTGGCTGGGGCTCGGGATCGGCAAAGGGGTTGGAGCGGAGGACTTGGCCTAGGAGGCGACAGAGGACATGGCGTGGGGAGAGGTGGGTGGCGGAGGAAGCTTTAGGTTTGAGATCGGTTTTCAGAACCGTTGTCTGATACCATGTATTAGAGAGATTGGATGCAACACATCAATCATATTGATTCTTGGGGTATATATAATAAAAGCCTACTTGCTAACCAATCAGATCGGGAGGATGACTACGGCAGTAGTTAGCTATAAGGTAAGCAAATATTCTGTTAACACCTCCCTCCGTCCAAAAATAAGTGTCTCAACTTTGCCCAAAAGTGGATGTATCTAGATATGCAAACATGTCTAGATACATCCACTTTTGGGAAAACTTGAAACACTTATTTTTGGACGGAGGGAGTATAAATTTATCAGCGGCCATGCAGCTGCTTGGCGACCTCCTCTTGTAGCGGTCAGGGGACTAGGGGAGGGAGACAGCGGCACGCTATGGTTATTTACATCGTATAAAATTGTATAAAGATCACCTGTGGTGACTTCTGGGCGGCCTCTTTTAGATCCTCAACCGCACCTTCCTCCAATATTCTACTCCCTACGTTCCAAATTAGATGACTTCTATTTGTCCACATAGTCTATGTGGACAAATAGAAGTCATCTAATTTGGAACAGAGAGAGTATTAGAAATTTAGCTTCATTTCCTGTCGACAAGTATGAAGGATGGCATACAAGAAACAGTTAAATTAGCAGGCTTACAAACTCTGGTATCATGAGTATTTTGTGACACGACTCCAGTAGTGAAAAATGGATTACCATACCTATTGTTATTTACTTATGCACTCTATAAATATTAGCGGTGCATATATAACTGCAAGATATTACAGTTTAGTGTACAGTAAATAAATTCCTCGATGCTGAAGTTAAATATGGGAAAGTAGCGGGAAAAACAAACTAAGCTACGACCTACGATGCATACTCCATAATGTACCACTACGTACTACAAGTGCCAACGTGTAGTTCCTAGCATTGGAAAGGTTTCATACTGCGGCAAGCGGTGTGGAAGGGTCAAGGGGGCGCTGCCCCGGCCGTTCATCGTCAACAACTCCGGCGCGGCGCGGCGGAGAGTCAAGGCAGCGTCTTCGATAGGGAAAAAGCTCTCCCTGACAGCGGCGAGGTGGTGGCTGGCCGCCTTCGACTCCGACGCCGGCGACGGCGTGTTCTTCGATCTTTGGTCCGTTTCCCCTACGTATTTTGTACTTGTATTTCCTACCGTGTACGTTGTATGTGGTATGTGTTGAACATATGTGGTGGAAAAATTGCAAAAAAAAAAAAAAAAAAGGAAAGGTTTCATACTACGACCTGAGACGCCTTATATTTGCATCCTGAATATAAAATATATAAAATGCACCATGGTACGGTGTTTACCTGAGCCAAAGCATCAACAAGTTATTCATCGATGCTTAGTGCTTCTGTACATAGCCCAAGATAAAGATGGACGTTGTACAAAGTATAGTCTGGGTCCATTGCTACTGGTGCTGCCTTGTAGTCCTCAGTAGCAACGTGCAACTTACTCCTGGCAGCACTATCTTCAGCCTGCATGCACACAGTTTTATTTATTTTTACAGTCGATATTAATCGATACGAAGAAATAATCAAATAAAACTCACGCTCTTGGTCGTCTTTACAAGTTTTTTCAAACGAAAGTATGCTTTCTTTAATTCAAGACAGTATTTAGCAGCCCGAGCGCTCCATCATATTTCCTCAGGCTCATCATCTCCAAGGCTCGTTTGATTGAACAATGTAGAAGGATCATCATCTTCGACTTGTGAAAAATCAGAGAAAAAATTGATATCGGTCATGAGCAAGTCTGGCACGAAGCGAAATCGAAACATCCCATTCTGTTACCGTAAAATTGGCTCGTTATAGTGTGTATGTTCCCCACAAAGGTACACTAGACAAGAAATTGTTGTGTGTAGGTACTAGGTAGCAAGGTTTTGGTTACCGGTAGAAAAAAAATCCCGAGGGTTGTCGGGATTTCCGGTTACTGCGGTTACCGGAAAATCCCAACCGGTTTCCGAACGAATTTGAAATCCGAAATTCGTATATTCAATTTGTTTTTCATGTTTAACCTTTTACCGAAAGTTTTCGTTAAAATTCAAAATTTCGGGATTTTTCGTCCGGTATGACCATTTCCTGAGGGTGATCGGGATATCCAGTTACCGACCTATCCGGTTACCGAGGTCGGTAACCGGATTTGCCGACCGGTAACCAAAACCATGCTAGGTAGTAACAGGACTGACGAACAGTTAGTGACAGTTAACTTCTCTATACAAAGTGAACGAGTGTCTAGGAGGAACTAGACACTACTTTTAATATAGTAGGAGCTGAAATTCGAGCCCAGGCTGCCTAGCACACCATCAGTGGTGCTAGCCAGTAAGCCCCTGGGTGACTCTCCTCTCCATACAAAGAAGAGAAGATCAAATCTACTCCCTCCGTTCACAAATATAAGATGTTTTAGACTTTGTCCACATACACAGATACACAAATGTATCTAGACACATTACATGTGTATGTTCACTCATTTGTAAATGTATCTAGACAACATGTGTAACATCTAAAACATCTTATATTTGTAGGAACGGAGGGAGTATATATGTATTACACATGAAACAGGGGAAGATTCGTTGTGTTCACTTGCAATGCGAACTGGAATGGATCGCGGCGCGGTTACCCTGCAAGTAGACGATAACGGGCGGTTATCTCCGTCGCCCACCCACCTCGCACGGCCGCCGGCCCAAACATTTCCCACCCTTCCCCTCTGGCCGCCGCGGCGAGGCTGGAGATCCATGCTGGAGACAGCCGAGCGAGCCCTTTTTTTTCGTCACGCATGCATCTGCAACAGCATCTTGTCCTCCTCCCGTCCAATCTCTTCTCCTCTACTCGCGCCACCACGCGGCACAGTTCAGCACCATCTCAGTTCGTGGTCAGGTCGAGGTTCAGAGGAGGTGCTATTCGGGCCTTCGGGGTCAGCCGGAGGAGAGCGGCCGGCCGGATTTCGGGGTGCAGGGCATAAAAGCAGGCACCCAAACAACCCGAACCGTGTAGCCCGATCCCTAAAACATGAACCCTCTTTCGGGTGGCAACTATAGAGACACGAATTTATACGGGAAATTCGGGTTTGTACTATCAGGCTCTTCACTTTCTACTACGTAATTAGCACAGCTCCCTACAAGGTATGACACCCTCTTTTTTCTACTACGTAAGTAGCACAGCTTGCTGCAGGGTATGTCACGGCAAAGCAAAACTTTTGAAGAGGAATGCATTATACTACCATCGTCTGATAATCTTATGGTGCTCAGAACATACATATTTCCTACTAACAAAGCATTCAAGTCGTGTCAGTCAAACACAAACGAGAGCTTCAGAGGTTCTCCCCCGTTTTTTAATATAAGATGTTTTAGCATTTGTCCACATGCACACATTCACAAATGTATATAGACATGTATTAGTGTGCAGGTTCACTCACTTTAGTGTGTACCTAGACAACATGCGTAACACCTAAAACATCTTATATTAAAAAACGGAGGAAGTAGTACAAGACTAGACGACAAGTGTATGAATTGGTCTCAGTGGCACAATGCAAACTTTGAATTTTCATCGGTTAGCTGAAGAATGGCAGTGGTAGCATAATCTGAAGAAGCTGCAAAATCTAGACCCCCAAGAACCAGAGCCACCGGGGAAACCCAAGCCCAGCAGGTGAGGTCTCCCCACGGGACCCATCCTGCCAAGCTAAATAAGAGCTAGAAAGATAAACTACAGCTGAACCGTAAATTACAACTTCACAACTCAAGCAGTAAAGAACAACCCGAGACTTATGCAACAGTTTGAGGCGAAAATTTTATATAGAACAAATCAAACAGGAGAACAACTCTGTGCATACACTGTTACAAGCCCAGCCACAATGTGCAGCAGTTACGTACACCACCAGTAAAGAATTCTGACCTGCTTCTGGCCTAGAACAAGTGACATTGCAATATTAACAGAGCCTAAGAACTTAAGATGAACAATGTATATGTTCAAAGACTCAAGTGCAGAAACAGAATTCAGAAAAAAATGAGCCAACATTTTCTACTGCCAAAAGAATGTACCGGATCGCATAGCTAAGAAGTAATATAAGAGAAGAACAAGTGTTGAGGGGGAGCTATCAGTGCTTCGGCGACCCCCGACCCCCAGGGCGCCGCCACCGCTAGCCTCGCCTCCGGCTTCTCCCCCGCCGCCGCGAGGTCCCCCACCCCTTCCCTCCCCACCCCCCCACACGCCGCGTCCGCGCCGCCCCCGCGGCGGCCGGCGCGGCTCCGAATCTCCTCCTACAGCCCACCCGCGGATCTCCTCCCCTGTCGCCGCCGTCGGCGCGCCGGCCGAGCGCAGCTCGGGCTGGGGCCGGCGGCGGCGGCTGTTCTCTCCCCGCGCCGAAGGGAGCCTCGCGGGGCGGCCTTCTTCCGGCGGCGGTGCCTCTCGGGCGGTGGCGGCCCATCTATGGACGGGTGGAGGCTCGACGGTGGCTACGGCGTGAGACGGCGATGGCCGGCCGGCCCTTGAGGCCCAGATCTGGGCCCGACGGGCCCCATCTGGGTTGTGGCGGGCCGGCCTGACCCGTGGCTTGCTCTGCAACTGGAGGTGCGGCGACGGATGCAGGGGATAGCGGTGACGGCGGCCGCCTTGTTGCAGCGTGGCGGCGAGCTTCACGGGCCCCTCTCGGGCCCGGCCGGACCCTATTAGGACTGGTGTGCCCCGTGGGGGCTTTACGGGCCCGCTGGGCCCGGCCAGACCTGACGGGGACTGGTCTGTTCTGCTGCCACGTCCGGTCGACTACCGCCCTCGGCGGTGGAGGTTGGTCCCTCCCGCCGGCCGCGGTACTGCTGACCCCAGTTCATTTGTCTCCGCACCTTCGTCTTGCAGATCTCCGGACAGCTTCTTCGGTGAGACGACGATGGCGGCTTCGTGACCGTGGTGGTGCAAGTTGGTGGGTGGAGAGCCTGGTGGCTTCGAGGCTTCGTCTTCGTGGGGTTCCTGTGCAGCAGATCGTCCGGGGGTGTGGATTGGGGTTTTTCGGGAGAAATCCTTGTCAGCTCGCCTGACACCGACGCGGTGCCACCTGTGGGTGGTATCTCCCCTTCCTGAAGGGCGTCGTGGCTACCCGTAGTCCGCTTCCATCCGTGTGCCGGGGGAAACCCTAGGACCTATGGTCCGGGCAGCAGTGCTCCCCTTCTTGAAGGTGTTGCTTGGTACTCGACGATTTGACGCTAGGAGTGTGGTGGTAATTCTTCGGAGGGCGCAACGGTCGCGGGTCACCGTCGCTTAGTCGATCCGCCTATGTCTCCATTGTGTTTTTCTTCTTTTCTTCTCTTCCCCTTGCTTTGGATGTATGTTTGCTGCCGCCCCAGCATTGCGTGACTGTTGGTTGTATCATGTGGTTGCTATATTTATATAGCGGGGCTACGGCCTATTTCGTCAGAAGAACAAGTGCACACGCAGACAGAAGATAGTATGAAACACAACAGATGGAGAATTAGGCTGACACGATGTCCTAATTAAGACAGCAAACTCAATTGTTCCGTTCAATAAAATACAGAGATGAAGCCAACTAGTTAGCACATACTTAAAATGTGCACCGTCATGACTTGGCAATTTGAGCATCATAACGTATGGTAGTTCCTTGTGCCTGATAATCAGTGAATTCATGCAGCCTCATAACTTTGTATGCAGCAACAAAGAAGGAAGCGAGCTCACAACATAACCCTCTAGTGTTGGAAAGAAGGGGTGCTGAACAAGAGTTTGTTTGAGCCGATGTTGAGAAGGTTGGAGGAGGCCTCTGATGGAAACTAGCAACCAACTTGCCATCCATGTCAACCTGAAATACCCACTTGCCAAACTTTACCAGCACCAGCAGATCACCATCCCAAGAAGCTACCACTACACTCCAATGTTTCTCATAGCTTCGAAGCTGCACCCCGAAGTTTGCAAGCGGCAATTCAACCCGGCGCTTGAAGGCCCAGACCTCGCCTTGGTAATCATGCATCACCCAGATATCCATGACTGTCCCTCTATCATTACGGCTCGACATGCCAAGCATGCCACCAATCTCAAACAGGCGAGTGTCGACAGAACGAATGCTAGAAGAACCAATTGGAGAGCGCATCTGCCGGAACAACTCAGCCGTGGTGTCGAATACCATTATCTTGTGGCCGGTGTAGCGATGCAGACTACCATGGAGTAGGACAGATACGACGCCGTATTCAAGTCTATCAGCACCGGGGGACCCTATGTGCCTCGGCGGCTGGCCAGAGCCTAATGTGAAGACATGATAGTAGTTGTCATCTAGAGGGTCACGTCCATCATAACCTGGTTTCAGTAGTATCCGGTACTCGCCGGGGCGTGGGTACATCCCCAAAATCACGAAGCCACGAAGCAGCGGAAGGGGAGCATACTGACGAGTGGCCGGGTTGCAGATGGCGAAGTGAGTGGTGTCAATAGAGAGTACGAGGAGGCCGTCGCAGGAGGCTTCCACTTGGAAGATGGCGTGGTCGAGTCGCGCCACGGACCGACGCTTGTCGGCGGCGGTGAGCCCTGCCCTGTGGTCGAAGGGGATAATGTCTACGGACATGACACTATCTTCGTATTCGTAGGCATGGAGGAGGGGCAAGGTGGGCTGCCGGGCGTGATGGGCGAGGAGGAAGTTGCGCGTGGAGATGGCGTGGCGCCAGGCGGAGCACGCGGCACGGCAGCGGAGGATGGCTCTTGGGGGCAGGCGGACGAGGATCTCCCAGACGACGATCTCGTCCAGGAGGCCGTGGTGGAGAGGCGCCGCTTCTGCTGCAGCAGTTGCCATGGTCGCCGGCTGGGACCGGGACGCAGTGACGGCAGCGGGCGGAAGGTCGGGTCATCCTCTTTCGGAGAATCGGTGTTCGGGTTGGGCTTAAACCCCGTCTCTTTAAACGGGCTGGGCTTGGCATAGTTACGTTGAACGGGCTGGTCTAGCGTTCTCTGTCTCAAAACAGCGAGGGGGTTGTAGCAAAAAAATAAAAACGGTCTCTGCTACAGAACGTTTTCAGAAATGAAAAGATTGCGGCTGATTGTATAAATGTAATAAAATTTGAAGCATATGTCAAATAATCTAATTTTAAACAGGTGAAAGCGATTTCAACAGGCCACTATGTCAAAATCATATGGTTGGAATTTTGTACAGATAGTTAAACCATCTTAGGCTGATATTCCAAATGGGATTGAGGTGACATTACAAGATTATTACACTGACAGTGCCAAGTTAAATTCATTGTCCACAATCTATCTATACCTTTTATAAAGCAAAACCTCATTAAGTGTAACTAATATTTTTCTATCTCCACATACAAGCTATCTACATCACTTGTTCTTTTAGCCAATCAATTATCAATGTCATCCCACTAACATTTATTAATTATTTTTCAGCTCTACATATCCACTATTTTCTATCTCTACATGTAAGCATCCCCATCATTTTTTGTTAGCCCATCAAATTGTTCACGTCATTTTTTTTATGATCGAATGATAAGATCACACCATGTTATGATGTAGATAAATCATGACTTCGTTCTATATAGTTTAGGACTCGGCGACGAGGAAGGATGCTTCTCACGTGTACTCATGTAAATGCTTATAGGTTTGCAGGCGCAACAATCTAGTCGTGCAAGATCTCGGAGTATTGGGCCACATGCATCCACATCCACACAAAAATCCATCCACATCCACATCCAAATGCAGACTGGCTCATGACTCACATGTGGGCACATAATCCTCTCCATCTTTATTACAGTACATTATTATCAGTTTACCACAAACTTAATTAAGAAGGAAGAAAATGGAAACTCTTCCTTTCACAAGCTAGAGAATAAAGGAGAGGATATGGACATAGCACAAGCTTATTGTTGTGCCCATGCATGACCTGGTGCTGGGAGTGACAATTTGGAGTTGTAACCGAGAATAGGTGGTTGCGCGTACGGCCCCCAGAGCCAGCCGGCGGCGATGAGCTTGTATGCCTGCTCCGTGAGGTGGATGCCATCCCAGTTGAGGTAGGTGCCGGGGTTGTGGCATGCGGTCGCCGCGGGTGTGCCACACGGCGCGGTAATGTCGTAGTTATAGGGTCCGCCTGCTCCACAGCACACGCGGAGGCTCGCCGAAGGGCTGAACCCGAACATGGTTGGCTGCTCCAGGAACGCGATCACCGGCGCGTAGTAGTCGGCGTAGATGATCTTGGCCGCGGGGTACTTGCACCGGAGCCGAAGCACGGCCTCAAACAGCTTCGAGTTATGGTAGTGCGCGAGCTTGTTGTACTTGTTCAGGCACCCGGTCCGGCGGTCGTATTCCGCCATGTTGGGGCTCGCGTGCAGCGTCAGGACAATCGGAATGCACCCCGTCGGCAGGTTACCCGGCACCACCACGTACCTTGCTCCCTCCTTGAGTACTGCCTGCAAAACACAATCGGTATATCAGGCCTGGTCCAGAAATTTAAACGCCATAACATCATGTTCTGCAGGATCTATGCTATACCTCGACCCCTGCTGAGATGGCCTCAACCACTTTAGGGACGTAGGACTGGACCTGCTCCAAGGTTTTGCCCGCTGCCAAGAAGAAGCTGTAGTCGTTCCCACCAATCTCTCCCATGAAGAAGAGGGATTTCTTGAAATAGTCTCGGCAATCTGAAGATATAATCAGGGACATCAGCTTGTTTACTGCTACTCTCAGATTCCAACAAACACGAGTGTACTAGTATGGTACCTTTAGGTGATGAGCACAAACTGGGCTTGAGCTTCTGGAACCAGTCGAGCTGCACGCTCAAGGAACTGTTGAAAGGGGGCACACTTGTGATGTTGTTCTCGAGGAAGAAGGCTAGATCGAGCGCCGTGGCGCCAATGACGGCGAAATTTGCTCCACTGGTGAAGTTATCCTCCTCACCCAGAATCGGGGGGGGGGGTTCAAAGGGAGCCCTAACTCTTGGGCTGCCAACTTCATCCATCAATGGTGGGAAACTGAAAGCTAACTCATATCATGACAAGAATGAAAGCATGTATACCGATGAAGTCGATGACGAGGCGTCCGTTGGAGGCTCGGCCGGTAGGGCTGCGGAAGAAGGTCTCGCCGTAGGGGAGGTTATTGAAAGGGATGAACGGAATCACCGGTGCGACCAGCTTGACGAAATTGCCCGTGTCGGTGTACGAGTTGCCGAAGCTGAAGATGGACCGGATCGAGGAGAAAATGACGGAAAACCACCACAATTGGGGCTGAGATGTCAAGTTGCACCGAAAATTGGGGCTACTGACAGAAAACACCGAACTTTGGGGCAGTAGTGTGACAACTTGCACTGATTTCTGTCAGTAGCCCCAATTTTCGGTGTTTTCTGTCACACTACTGCCCCAAAGTTCGGTGTTTTCTGTCACACTACTGCCCCAAAGTTCGGTGTTTTCTGTCACACTACTGCCCCAATTTTCGGTGTTTTCTGGCAGTAGCCCCAATTTCGGTGTTTTCTGTCACACTACTGCCCCAAAGTTCGGTGTTTTCTGTCAGTAGCCCCAATTTTCGGTGCAACTTGACATCTCAGCCCCAATTGTGGTGGTTTTCCGTCATTTCCTCCCGGATCGAGGGGCAGCGGCCAGTGCTCGCCTGAGCGCAATGTGCGCAGGCGAGGAGGAGCAGGGCAACGAGAAATGTTGACTTTGAGATTGAGGGCGAGTGGTACTCCATGCTTTCGGGCAGCAGCGTGCAAACTGTCCCAGAGTCCGTATGCTCTGTGGCCAAAATTCTCACCATATATAGTGTACTTGGAGTATCTCGACTCGCCCTCTAGATTTTGTCCGACCCATACCAAATTATGTCAGCTTTGAAATGAGGCAAAACCTTTTCCTTTATATTGATATAGAAGGAGCAAACATGACACAGCCGCGACCAAAATAAAAACCGAACATAAAGGGGCATACTAAAAAAAAAATAGCATCCCCGTAGGGGGACTAGATCAACCCACACCGTCCACTAAATTATGTCCGCTTTGGGGTGTCGGGTCATTGTCCGGCCAATCATGTGGCGCCGCTCACACCGGCGCACCCAGGACGAACTACTCATTTCAATACTAATTTGGAAGTCTAAGCGGCGGGCATCTAGAAAAAAGCTAGTGAAGAGGAGCTTCCCGGACAACTCCTAGAAGCCGGAAAGGAGTGGGCAGAACTACAGCTGCATCTTTTCCTTTTCCTTTGAGTAAGTTCTGAACATGCATGCATGTTGTTCAATTTCAGCACTTGACATAACTGAATCTCATGCGCTTGCGACAAACAAGGTAGACCTGCATCTCATTCTCCTCATAGAAACTGCACCACCATGCAAAAATTCTATGCACCGAACATTTTTTGGTATTTTTTGCAACTTTTACACAAGACACGAAAAATGTTTTTCTGTCGTACTTGGGAGCCGGTACCTCCTCACCCAAATTAGGAACCTTTGCAAGATCTACTCTGGGTCTCTCCCCAAAGCAGCAGTATCCAGGTTAGCAAGGAGACCGAGATTTGGATCCAAGAACTGTAGAATCGCTCCTGCTGGGCATCCTGATCTAGCAAGGCTGTCAGTCATCAAGCTACTATGCACTGAATGGTCATGGCCTCGTCTGAAAATTCATGTGATGCCGATGCATGACCCATACCTACCTGCAGTCATTACTACTACACCGCAAATGGCCAACAAGAATACTGCAGCAAATGTCTGGGCGCCTCGTTTTGCAGGAAATGGCCGAATTTTAAACGAAGTTTAAACTTTACAAGTTTGACTTTACTAACCCTGGAAAGCATGGTAAGAAAACGAAGGATTATTTTGGTTCAGATGATGTTTTGTCCGGACAAGCTGTAAGATAGATTCTTGACAACAAGCTTATTACTTTTTCCACACACAAAAATCTACTTAATAACTTTCCGTGTAAATATTATTAGCATGGTTGAGCTGGGATAGATAGATTAGAGGTTTCATTGTTGTCCCATTTGATTTCCTGCATAAGTGACAACAACTCCTTCTGTCCTTGTATCGTACCACAAATTTGGAATGTTAAAATTTACTAAACTTGATTTGCTCTGAATATGGCGGACTTAATTAAAACTTTCGCCACCTTGTTCAAAGCTTTCAAATGGTGGATTTATAAAAGTCAAATAGAAAATTACTATTTGAGTTGGAGTGAAATATTTAACACTTTTTAATAAAATTTATCTCGCTGTGTTTCCGCGTACATGCACAAGTTCACACCATCTCCAAACTTGCGCGAGGTCAGCATCACATTCCACTGCTTGCACGCGAAGATGTTGTATCTGGGGACGATTCGTCCGTTTTACTGGAGCCTGCCGCTTCAATTTTCGTGTCAGCTAAAATTTCAGTGCACATCCTCTTGGGAAGGCCTTGGGGAGGTCAGGCTCACGCGGTTCTAAGAGCATGGTTAATAATAGAGCCCGCTGCTGGCTATATGCTATTGTCATGTCACTTATAGCTAGCTTATAGCCATCAAGTATAATAGTTGGCTATATTTATGTACTACTTTATCAAAACATGGCCTATCTTACACTCTCACGTAGTGCCTAGGAGCACGTGCTGCAGCTGGCTCTTGCATGAGAGTCCGCTTCCCTTCTCTCTTCTCCTCTCTCTCCTCCATGTAAGCACAAATATAATATTTAAATCCTTATAGCCTGCTGACTGTACCTTATTATACTTGGTCTAACACGTCAAGCGATCGCCAAGTGAGGCCTACCTGTATTCCATCTTTTATTTACTTCCGGGTACTTGTACTTTGTGTTTGGATTAGTATATTTTGTACTACTGGTAGAAAAAAAATTTGTTCTCTTTGCGTAGGCGTTGGCGCGGGATGCTGCGGAGCAGCTGAAGGCCGGTTCAGCGAGGAGGACCAGACTCGGGCGGCAGCAGTTTTTCTTTTCTTTTGTGGCGGCAGCTGACACCAGGCCAGCCCAGGCCCTGGTAGGCCTTACGCAAGAGGTAGTGGTCCAGCCCATGGGTTGGGCCTGTTCCACCCAGATGATGCATCTTCTTGGGCCGAAGAGGGGCAATTCCTATAAGCCACGGCAATCACTAGAAAAAAAAAGGTTCCCTTTGCAAATGGAACTCCACCATCGTTCTAATCGTGACAAGTGTCAGCTTCTCCTTACATGCTCCAATTTTAATTGTCTGCATGTCTGCCAAGTGTCACAATTAGATTGAAAGTGGGAAAATATGAGAGAGTAAGGGAGACATGCAAGTACGTGGGCAAACAGTTTCCTTTTTGCCTTTTATTTTTCAAATCCAAATTTTAAAAACGAAATATCTTGAGAACCGTTTATCCAAATTACGAGCCGTTTTCACTTTTGAGCTCGTCGCGTCGAGATATTCAAAACTAGATCCCATGTTGATAGGTTTCGACGAACTTTTTTTCTTCTCCCGGTTATGTATAGCTGTACAACATGTGTTTGTGCGTCTGTGTAGTTGTACAGCTGTGTCTGCGTAGTTGTACAACTTGTGTCTGCATAGTTGCACAACCTGTGTCTGTACAATCTGTATTTGTTTAGTTGTACAATCTGTGTCTGTCTAGTTTTACATCATGTGTCTGTTTAGTTGTACAACATGTGTCTGTACAACCTGTGTCTGTCTAGTTGTACGACATATATCTATATAGTTGTACAACATGTGTCTATGCAGTTGTACAACCTGTGTCTATTTAGTTCTACAACCTGTTAGTTATACAATTAGTATTGTAGTTGTACAACCTGGTAGTTGTACAATCTGTGTCCGTAATATTATGAATTTGCACATATGAGAAGAATTGAAAAAAAAAACCCGAAATGAACCGCTAACTAGTTCCTGGCTTTTTGTACAGAAGTACATCCATCGCTAGTTCCTGCCTCACGTTCGTGAGGGCTTCCGTTCCCGCTCGTACGCACGTACTGGCCTGCCTTGCTTCTGCTCGCTCGCTCGCTACAGTACCTGTCTCGCTCCATATGGCTCGCTCGCTAGTTGAAACGACAGAGCTCCACGTGTTGGCCTCTCGTGCGGGACGTTCCTTTCGGGAAGGGCTCCCTTTTCGTAGCGATACCCATAAGCCACCCGCTGGCTGCGTTATTTTTCCTATTTTCTTTTCAGTTTTTTCGATTCACCTTCTTTATGATTTCAAAAATGTCCGTTTAAAAATCACATTTGGAAAATGTTTACATTTCCAAAATATTAATAATTGAAATAGGTTCAGATTTGAAACATGTTTAGATTTTGAAAGATGATCGGATGATAAACTGTCAAGATTAAAAAAGTTCACATTTTAATAAACGTAAAAAGAAAACAGAAAATAACCACACAAAAAAAGAACAATCGTACCTAGACAGGAATTTCTCAAAATTGACATTCAGAAATAAGAAAGAACCTACCAGATATCAAAGAGATCGTGGTGATATTAGGACGCGGCTTCCCTGCGCCCGCACCATGCTCCCACGGATCGCGTTCTCCTTTCTGCATCAACCCCAGACTACAGCCGGCAATTTTCCCTAGAAAAACAGCCGATAACCTAGACGGAACCGAGGAGACGCAGCCAACATGGAGGGCGACGCAGCCGCCGCCGGCGTTGCGTCCGTGGTGCTCGGCAGCGACGACATCCTCGCACAGATCCTCGTCCGCGTCGGCTGCCCCATCAGCCTCGTCCGCGCCGCCGTGGTCTGCAGGCGCTGGCTCAGGCTGGCATCGGACCGCGTCTTCCTGCGCCGGTTCCGCAAGCTCCATCCGCCCAGACTCCTCAGCTTCTACCAAGTGCCGAGGGTGGACAGAAGAGCAGCCACGCGTTTCTTCCCTATGCTGCCTCGGCACCCGGCCCCAGAGCTCGCCGCCGTCGTGCGCCGTGCGAGCTTCAACCCAAACGAGGGCTGAACGGCCGACATGGTGGGCTGCTGGAACGGCCGCGTCGTCACCAGCCGCATCCGCAACCTGCTGCACATGTGCAAAAATATATTTGTATTTGTAGTGCACAGCCCGCTGCCCCGCTGTGCCCTGATAGAGGTATGGTCCTCACCCCGGCATTTCCACTTCCACCCGATGAGGGCAGTTTCTGCACTTACAGACAACTCTTCTCTGAAGAAGAAGGCCAAGTCTTGTTCTACTTGTACGTGATGACCAAGCCTACCAGCAGCGGTGAAACGAAATCTACTACAGTGGTGCACGTATATGAGCTGCAAAATGGCGACGATGCTTGGCGCACGCATCTTACCTTGCCCGTGGACGAGGACGACTACTTTTATGCAACATCTACACCAGCCCCCATACTCACTGGCAACAAAGATCTATATGGCGAGCGCCCGGAACGAAATTCTTGTCTTGGATCTGACGGCCTCAACCTCCTCAACAATGCACCTCCCACGAGGGGTGGATTTCAGCGTAACAGGCACCACCATGTTATCACCGGCTGATGATCCTTCTCATTTGTTTCTCATCCATGTCAAGGAGCTCCAGCTTCACGTATGGCTCAACAAGAGGGGCAGCTGGTTGCTGGTCGACAACATTTGTTTGCGTGAAATATGTGCTGAATTTCTTGAGGATGAGCCTACTGCTCGTCTCCAGATAAATCATGCGGGGGACTACACGACTGAGTTTCCGTTCTTGAAGTTGGGCCGATGGGCAATCTACTTAGATGTCAAGCGTAGGACGCTGCGCAAATTGCATGAGACGACAAAAGAGCATCAATATTGTGGTCCTATATATCCCTTTATGATGATTTGGCCTCCCGTTTTCCCCGCTCTCAAGGATGGTCATGCAAGGTTTGCCTCTCAGCATTTTCATGATGTGTATAGTGCCCTAGCTTGTTGAGGTTAAGTTGTTTTGCATTGTGGATCGTGCATATCACTGTTTTGTATAGCCATGAAAAGGTCGTACTAAGATTGTTTCACTTCTGTATTGATTCCTTGGGCCATTTAATGATACTAGTTAACATTAGTCGATGCTTGCCCTAAGATTATTTGAAACTTGCGTACCAAGGAATAACAAAAGTCGTTTATTGTAGTCATAATAGGGGACCATTGCGTGTGGACATCTGTGTGTACTGGGCTAGTTAGAAACTTGGAATGGCCATGTGGATAGGCAAGAAAAATTAGTAGAGCTGTAGGTACTATGGAGGTACGGAGGGTTTATTTGTCTTGCCAACAGATTGCAGAAGACTCCTTCTAAAATACACTACCATATGGCGGATCGCTAACGTAAACAAGATGCTTTCAACAAGTTTAATTATGTTTTACTTGCCTACTTCTACTTGGTTGACTATATTGTATATCCAAATCCATCTATCAGCGACATACATTGTCATCCTTGTAGGTTTTTGTGTAACAGGCCCTACTCCGCGGCGCTGTCCAGGGGCGGAACCAGAAATATCAAACATGGGGTTCACTTAGTTGTAATCACGGGGTTCAAGTGCAGTTCTCTATATATCCAGGTTCTACTAGAATTAGCAGATTTCATTGGGTTCAGCTGAACTCAATGATAATATTGTGGCTCCGCCACTGACGTTGTCATCATGGAATGGCGGGAGAACGTATCCTGTGAAACCGGGCAATTGGTGCACCAGATGCACCCGTCTCTGGTTCACCGTCTAACAAGTTTTGAAAAAATCTGAAAATATTGTGAACATTGACATAACATAAATATACATCGTCATAAGAATTTAACTCTAAATTTAAAACACAACATCAACTTTGAAAATGAAAAATGTTTATCAATAGTGATAATGGGCCAAATCCAAAGCCCAAACTGCACTTTGGCACTATTCATTGTCAGTTTTGTCTATTTTGTTTTTTCAGGCGTGTTATGAATTTTGATTTGAAAATTTGTGACATGTCAGATATGGGTATTAACGAAGTCATATTGTGTGGTCAAACAAAATCGGGTGCACCAGTTGGGCGGTTTCACATGATATGTTCTCGGAGCGGCAGAGGCAAGGCGCTGGTGCCCCGACTATGCAGAGTAGTTGTAAGCTCCTAGTTTTCTCATATACGGGCAGACGTTGTCTTGGAGTATGTCGACACATCTCCATCAATTAGTTTGTGCTCTACGTTATTTCCATCTTGGTTGTCATGGCGCTTCAACGCGACACGGGACAGTGGTGGTGGGGTGTCTACGGCAAGCTTACAAGGTGGAGGATGGACTGCGAACATACAGCCACAAGCTCGGCTCTTCAAATAAGCGTTGGCTCTTCAAAATCGGTGAGTGTGGGTCTCAACTTCTTCGCTCGGCTAACCATGGGGGTGAGGGAGAGTTGGAGTGGAGACGGGAGTCATCGATGCCGGGAGGGATAAGGGTTGCTTAGTTAAGCCAAGTTATGATTCTGATGTTCTTTCCTTGATTCCCAAATTGTCGGGTCAGTTTCGCCAAGGCTACCAAGAGATTGAGAGTGGCTTCGCCGTGCTTGAGCGTCTTGGCGTGTCAATACTTTTATTCCTCTATTATGGGAGAATCTTCTCCTGTCTCGGTGTGGCGTTGTTGTTGACCCAAGTGGGGTCTCGTCCTCGTGTCGGCACGGCATCGGCGGCTACACCTATATCCTTTTGAGTGTGTTCTGTAAAAACGCAGGTTGTAACTTCCCTTTTTGCTGAATCGATATCCACTAGTACAGAATGACACTATGGCAACGGGGGCAAACCTTCTATGGCAACGGAGAAAGCATCCGTTGCCCCGCTTCCGATACTGATGTGGGGCAAGTCATGTGCAACGGTGAAAATAACCGTTTCCTTTGTGGGTCATATATATTCAAAAAAATTGCAGGCCACCGGCCACCAGCGGTAGCTGAAGCAGTCAGTTGACTTTAATGTCTCGTACAGGATATACATAAGAACATATTCAATGATATTCTCGCCCAACATAAATATGTCTAATATACAAGACGCGGTTCATATAATACACAAATGTTGTTCTCTCTTGGAAAATAAAAACATGTTAAAACCAGATTCGATGTATTAGCTTGCTTCTGGTTGAAATTGAAGTCGTACTTGAATTTCTTTGTTCATGAACCAGCACCTGTGTCCTACATAAGAACGAAAGATATTTATTTCCTTACACTCACTGGAAATCAAGTACCTAGCTACGGGTGAGAATCAACTATACACTGAATTGGAGAGGGAGAACAAGGAACAACACATGAGAGAAAATATTGTGCACTAATTAACATCTGTGGGATCCATGGGAAGAGAGAAGCATCAACAAAGTGGAGAGAGCAGAAACACGAGATTACCAGCGCTTTTGCAGATCTCGCTGTAGATCTCAGGCGAGCTGGGCAGCATCAGTGCCGGAGATCGGCTTCTCCCTGGCAGACCGTGGCCACGATAATGCCATGAACCTGGTCAGCAAGTTGCGCTCGTAACAGGAAGAAACAGAGCAGGAGAACGGCTGCTCTCTCCGTGCTGCTTTTTGCTCAAATCGCCCACCGCCGCCCTGGCCTCCCATGCGCCGCCGGCCACGGCGCCCTCCGCCAGGCGCCAGCCTGGTCTCTTGCACCGTCCTCGACGGCCGCCGGCCCGGCCACGAGTTCCGGTCCTCGAGCGCCGCATCAAAGACGCCAGTCACAGCGAGTTGCCGATCTGATGGAGAAGCAGCGATCTGATTGAGAGACATGCACCTGCCGATCTGATGGGGTCGATCCAAACTGGCTTGAACATGCACCAGCGGAGGGCTCTACGCGGAATCGATCTGGTACAGATGAGACCACGATCTGATTGAGAGACTAAAAAATTGATCAGAAAGAAAAGAAAAATCCAGCGCCACCAGCGGTCCAGCAATAACCGCGCCGCCCTTGCCGGAGCCAACCTCGTCGCCGGAGATCCATCCATGGCCTACAGCAAAAAAACAAAAGATCTAGTCAATCGTTTGGTCCAGCCGGATCTAAGGAAGTTATGTAGTGGAACGAGACTTGTGCTCGACCAAGTAAAAAAAAAAGATCGCTGCAGACTTGTGCTGGATTCCTCGCCGATCTTGGTGAGGAGCGCCGCCCCATCGATGGAGGCGGACGGATGGACTCGGTATGTGAGAGGGGAGGATGGAGAGGGGATAAGGCACGGGAGGCTCAGCGGCGGCTGTGACTTAGAGAAAATGAGAGGATAAAGCGTAGGGTTCAAAAATATATATACTGGGCCGCTTCAGTTTGCATACGGGTCGGATTTCTAACCGTTACCGATATCATGTCTTCACATTGGAAACGGTCGTATTAATTTAACCGTATCCGATGTGTCGCGATTCGCGGGCGGCAGCTCTCATTTTCCACGCGTGGGTTCGTTTTATCGTTGTCTTTGCACTGCCGTTTCCTTAGAGGGGTATCCGATGTGTCGTTCTGTACTAGTGATCCTCGGCGAACTCTCCGTGTTCAGTAAAAAAAGTGGCACCTTTCTCATACCCTAATATGGGACAAGCATCCAGCTCGTGAGTCACCAGGCCCGTTGGTAGTCCCAGCATTTTCCAGATGACGCGCATCTCCACTTGGGTTAAAGATGTAAAAAGGGACGCGTTTGTTCCAGTTTTTCTCGATTTTATGAATAGCTAGTGTAAAATTTTGGTCCAAAATTTTATACTACTAGTAATGCATAAAATGGATATAAAATGGGATAAATCATAAATGGGTCCCGTTTTCGTATCCTGTCTGGTTACCATGTTGGGACCTCCACTTTTATCAAGGCAGTAGAGAATGTGAACCGTGGGATTGTACTGGTCCTCAAGATTCTGTATGAACAGTGATAGCATGCGGCTGACTGAGACAACGGTGATCTTTTGTGCTTCCCATGCTCAAATGGACAAGGTGCACGCATGTATGAACACACCCTTTATTGTGTCGTGTCAATGTTCGGGTTTACAAATTATGGGTAGCAGTCGTGACGAAGCGCTTCTCAAAACCTAGCTAATTCGTCATCTCCGTATAGGATCATAAAAGCGACAGGTTTCGAAGACCTGCTCTCCTGTTCGCTGGTGAACACCAATGCTTGGGATGGAGTAGACAACGGGGCCGACGCAAGGCATGACATGTGGTCGTAAAACCTAGATTGGTTCGGTGTATGCCGGTGCACGCAGTGCAAGACAATATATAGTGCGGATTGGAAAACCCTAACGGTACAACATGTGCTGACCACATTGCACCTACGGGTATGTTACAGCAGCCCACGATCCGGTAGCGACCCGAACTAGTTAAGGTGTTAACAACTCGGTTTTTCCCAACAACAAAAATATATAATCAAAATTGATGCGACTTGAGACTCGATTAACGAAACGCTATCCTGACGTGTCAGACGAGCGAGCGGAGGAGGAGGAGTGCGCGAGAGAGTCTTCTGTTCTCACAAACTTACCAAGTAGCACAACATTCCACCTCATAAAACCTTATAATTAAGGTGGTGCAACTCCTTCAACTTTCCATGTGGGACTAAACATTAGCACTCGCATCACTTGTCATGCACATGAGTCATTTGAGATTTCAGAAATTATCTGTTTGGTCTGCCCCATATAGGGCCACATTCTAATAATATATGCATAATTAATTTTACTAGTATGACTCGACCTAGTCCGGTTATAAATATTTTGAACGACCATCAGTTGTATGCATCCGGAATACTCCCATTGGTACAATTTACAGGGCATGCACATAATTTAAGAAAAGCACTTTAACCATCAAGTTGATCCAAAAAATATATTATGCGTCAAACAAGACGAGCAAATGGGCAAGAGATAAAAAGTGATGAGTTGTTCCTCTCTATTAAAAACAATAACTTTGCTACATTCCTTTTGACAAAGTGCGCCCATGTGACGACCGAAAGATCGAATCGAATCCTAATTTTCTCTCTCGTCCATACTTTTGACAAAGTGCGTCCAGTTGGCTACGGTCTTATCTCAGTCTGCGTCTACACGCTCGTGACTTGACTTGACTTGACTTGAGCCCTTTCTTTAGCCGTGACCGCTTCGATGTAATTTTCTTGGTGACTACACAAACAAAATGGGGCGAGGCAGTATACCCCTTCGATGAAGGGAAAAAGCTCGTGAAGCATCTCCCATACACGTTTTTCCCGTGTGTGTGTGTGTGGTAGAAAAAGCTGCTCCGGCAAAAGCCTATAGCACGGTCGGACCATTTGTTTCGTTCACACAACTTTTTTTCATGCAAAGCACCTAAAAATCCAAATAAAAAGGCACTAAGTTGCTTAATGACAATGTTGACCGCGTGACTTCATGAAGTGATCAACATAATTATCAATAACCAATTAGACTGGGCCCTGCCAGTGCCAAGGGAGCGTCTGGCGCCGCTTGGAGCGAAGAGAGGAGAGCGTCACACGGGAGCTGTCTTGTGGCTCCAGTTAAGGCTGGTATTAAACTCGAAATTCACGAGCTAAACAAGTAGCTCGTGACTTGACTTGACTCGGCTCGAACTCGGTATGCAACGAGTCGAGCCAATTTTGGATTTAAACTCTTGGTTGAACAAGCCAAGTTACGAGTTACTCGTTTAGCTCGTTAAACTCCCTTAAATACAAATTGTGCAATTTTCGATATATTAGTGCCAGAATGTCAATAATTTTTTTTATCGATAATGGTGTAGATCACCTACCTTTTACCATTAATCTACCCAATGAGTAGAGATGTGGAATTATAGAAGCAATATCTTTGTTCTAGTTCGGAATTAGTAGGAGATAGTTTTTATCACATGAGGGCATGTTCGAACACTCAGATTGAATTAAACGAGCTACTCGTGACCTTACCGAGTCTGAGCCGAGTTTCTTTTCTAAACTCGTCTTGTAGAACCGAATCAAGTCGCGCTAGCTCTTCAATTGAGCAAGCTTAAGCCAGTCGAGCCGAGTTCGCTCGGCTAGCTCTGGTGCAAATTGTTGTGGCGGGTGTCCTAATTGTTGGTTGAGGTCAGACATAGTTCTAGCCATGTCCATGCTGGTTTAAAGTTTGGTGCTTCTTGTCGATTATCACCGCGCATCATGTATTAGTCATCGTATAATTATTTGTTAAACTCCGTTCGATGGTAGCTCCACCACCGGGTTATACCATGCCAGTCTTTTTATATATTCGCATTGTTAATCTCCAAAGAATGGATTCAGTCCTGCTTCTTTCGGACCAGCGAGACCTTACGGTTATGACTGCACTCGGCTCTTGTCGGTGGCATGGGATATTTTGTTCCCGACATACGTGGCAGCATATTAGTCGACTACAGTAGTTGCATTATGTTGTTTTTTCAAGATTCATACATGTCTCAAACTTATGTGATCATTGAGATGTAAGCACTTGGTACTTGAATATTTTGTTAATAAAAAGTTGTGCGCATCACTCGATGTAGAGACCGGAGATTTCCCCGTTTCGAAAAAAAAATGTCCACGAGAAAAAAGGTGCAGCTTCATTGCATTCATGCCGACAGCGACTCTCCAGTCAAAAAGGTACAGCTGATTTGCGTGCATGCCGACGAAGACTCTCCCGTCAACCATGGGGCCCTAATGTACGAAAAGCTGCAGTGCATGCATGCCGACGACGACGACCCTGTCGTCAACCACGGTGCCGATCAGCTAGCACAAAAGCAGCAGGCCGGCCGGATAGTTGGTATCGCCGGACTCCGACGTCGACGTGTGCAGCCGCGCCTGGTGCAAGTGCTAGAAAGATTTCAAGCTCTGTTAGCATGTTGCTTATCCATGAAGCCGAGAACAGCCGCGGCCATGCGCCCGTGCCTTGGTTGCTGCTTCTCTGCCTAGCTACCAGCGGCGTACTTCAAGCTCTTGGGCAGTCTAACTTAGGTAGGGAACATATACGCTGCAGAATATACACTATCTGGCGGCTTAGCTTATGTGATCTGGGACAAGGAACTAATGATCTTGATTGCATATTTACATATGCAGGTTTCATAAGCATAGACTGCGGCCTCCCGGGGAGACAGGCTACGTGAACGATGACACCACGATATCCTACACCACGGACGCCGGCTTCATCGACGCCTACGCCGGCTCAAACCACAACGTCTCCGCTCAGTACATGAACTCGTCGGACCCCAACAGGTGGTGGTACAACCTGCGCAGCTTCCCCGGCGACGCGGCCAAGCGCAGCTGCTACACCCTCGGCTCGCTCTTCGCCGGGCTCAAGTATCTCATCCGCGCCAAGTTCTTCTACGGCAACTACGATGGCCTCAACAGCCTACCCAGCTTCGACCTCTACGTCGGCGTCGACTACTGGACGACGGTGAAGATCACAAAACCCAAGGACTGGATATACGCGGAGGCCATCGTGGTCGTGCCGCGTGATTCCCTGCAGGTCTGCCTGGTGAACACTGGTGGCGGGGTGCCATTCATCTCTGGGCTGGATCTGAGGCCGCTGAAGAACAGGCTCTACCCACTGGCTAACGCGGAGCAGGGTCTTGTTCTCCTCCACAGGATCAACTTCGGACAGACTGGCGGAGACGGTATCGGGTGAGTGAAAAAAACAAGCTCAACCTTCTATCTATTAAAACGTCTTCCGAGACATCAGATTCACTCAAATTTGGATTCACTAGAAATTTAACTGTTCAGATTCAGTAGCTAATTCATGTGAACAGATAAGGCAACACATTAAAACGTCTTCTGTGGTATCATATTTTCATGTGATAGTATTAAACGGAGACAAACGAGAGCATTTATAAATTGATTGTCTAGCAGAGGTCCAAATGCATAACAATTTATGTGTGAAAAGAATTGGGGGATCGACCAATGCTAGTTTTTGAAACCAAGGTTGCCACTAAACCATAAAACATAAAACATAGACTGGCTGACAGTGACGGCATGCGTTATGTCAAATGTTTCTAAAACCTTTTAGAAAAAGAATTTGTATTGGTCAACTACAAAGAGTGATATCCGGCCTACATATGTCACATTTTCTTTTTGTAGTACTCTCTCATGTCCAAGATATCATGATTTTTTTGTGTGCTGGAAGAGTTAGTATATTTATATAATTTTACAAGCATATGCCTATACGAGAATAATTTTCTGCCATAGCCCATGCACGTAATAGCATAAAAAGATTGCATATTTATACAAAGAAAAACTAGCCGCGGAACTGTGTGGGTCATTCTGCTAATTACTTTGGTGATATTTGAAATTTAGAAAATTGTAGGCAACTGATTGATTGTTGAAACTTGAAACTGTAGGTACCCTTATGATCCGTATGACAGGTACTGGTTCCCTTTTCGGGACTCGATAATGACGAATTCCTGGGTTGCGCTATCCACGGGGATGAAGGTGAAAATTAAGGACGACCTATTCCAGCCGCCCCAGGTAGTGATGCAGACGGCCATCACGACCCCGAACGTCTCCACCAACTTAGAGTTTACCTTGGAGTTGGACCTCCTGAGTGGTTCCCCTGGTGACCGCTCCCTGGGGTACAGCCATACGTTGTACTTCTCTGAACTAGTAAAACAACTCTCCAGCACCAGTAATGCACTGCGGGAGTACAACATTTACCGGAATGGCGACTTGTGCTACATGAATTACATCCCGCCATACCTTGGCGACGGTTACACTTTCTCCAATCAAACCTTTCAAACCAGCGAGTACAGGGTCTCCCTCGATGCCACCGCTAGCTCGGCGTTGCCACCTATCATAAACGCCATCGAGCTATTCTCCGTTATCCCAACCACCACCGTCGGCACCGACTCTCAAGACGGTGCGATCTTACATACCCTAGCTTGCTCGCTGCTCATTACGTCTATGCATGTGTTGTGTTACTGAAAATTACATATCTTTGGTAATAGTATCTGCCATTGCATCAATCAAGGAGCTGTACCAAATACAAAAGAATTGGATGGGTGACCCGTGCATTCCCCAAACTCTGGTGTGGGATGGCTTGAACTGTAGCTATGATGTTTCCAAACCACCAACTATATCAAACCTGTAAGTAACCTCTCTGCTCTACTCACTTATACATGTTATGTGGTAAAGTAAAACTAATTTTTTTCTTAATATACGCAGAAACCTCTCCTTTAGTGGTCTGAATGGTGCTATATCACCTTATTTCACAAATCTCAAGGATATCCGACACTTGTATATTCTTTGCCATGTCGTGGATATATCAATTCTACCACACACTTCATTGAAGTATTTCATTTATTTATTTTTGACAAAAGAAAATATGCCTATGTGTCTGTGTTGCAGAGATCTGTCAAACAACAACTTGATAGGTTCAATTCCAGATACTCTTTCACGATTACCATCATTAGTATTTTTGTAAGTTTCCCCACTATTGTGATCAAGTTGATTTCAATGATGCCATGCGGTTTTTCTCCATTCATGTCAATTAATTGCCTTTCCTATAGAGATATCTCGAACAACAAGCTCAATGGATCAATTCCTTCTGGACTTCTCAAAAAAATTCAAGATGGCTTATTGGATCTAAGGTCATTTATTTCACTTTTATTTCTTTGGATTACATCCCACCTGATTGTAGATTAAGCAACATCATTTTGTTTCCTTGTAGAGATGGCAACAATCCCGACCTCTGTTCTGATGGCAACTCATGTCATCCTGCTGAAGGAGACAACATACGAAGCGACAACAAACTAGCCATCCACATAACTGTTCTTGTACTTGTGATTGTGGTATTAGTATTAATTGCCGTACTATGCTTTTGGTTGCAAAGAAGAAGAAAGCAAGGTGAGTCTATGAAATTAATGAGCACAAACATTCTCTGGTCCACTTCCCCATCCAACATTAATTGATGTTCGTCGTGATATGCTTTGCCTACATGTAGGATTAATCAAAAAATCTATAGAGCTGACAAATGATGGTGATGAGGATATTTCACTTGAACTTCAGAACCGTCAGTTCACGTACATGGAACTGGATAGGATAACGAACAACTTCCAGCAACTGCTTGGGCGAGGAGGATTTGGATATGTCTACCACGGCTCCCTGGAAAATGGCACTGAGGTGGCAGTAAAGTTGAGGTCTCATTCTTCACAACAAGGAGTCAAACAGTTCCTTGCTGAGGTAGAAATTCTTGTTGCTAGACAGAAAAAATTACCAAGAAATTTCACCAAGTCATGATCACTTGTTCAGGCTCAAGTATTAACTCGAATTCATCACAAGAATCTTGTGTCCATGATTGGTTTCTGCAAAGATCGGGAGCATATGGCACTTGTCTATGAGTACATGTCTAAAGGAACCCTAGAAGAGCATATTGCAGGTATCTAAGTATTTAATTTGTATCCTCAGTAGGACATGTGCACTGCAGCTTGGGCATGTCATGGTCCAAAATGATGGTGTTACTTCTGTTATGATGTATATATATATGACCATATGAAGTACCCACTTGTCTATTATTTATGACATCTATGTATATTTGCAGCAGGAGAAGACAACAACGGACGAGTTCTAACCTGGACACAAAGACTCCGAGTCGCACTTGAATCCGCGCAAGGTATGTACAACACCGAAAATGCAGTCACCTACTGTTGAACATATTGTGGTTAAAGAATCTTGAGCATTTGCTGGACTGGTGATGTCTAGGGCTGGAGTACCTACACAAGGGGTGCAACCCACCCATAATTCACAGGGATGTGAAAACTGCCAACATCTTATTAAACACGAGACTGGAGGCCAAGATTGGAGATTTTGGCTTGTCCAAGGCTTACAGCTGCGAGGATGACACCCACGTATCCACCAACACATTTGTATACACACCTGGATATGTGGATCCAGAGTATGCTCATCTCTTCCAAAATAATATCTATGAATAATCTAGTGCTTTCTGAGTAAACTTACAAACTGATCTGCAGGTATCAGAGAACAATGCAGCCATCGACCAAGAGCGACGTGTACAGCTTTGGTGTCGTGCTGCTACAGCTAGTCACCGGGAAGTCGGCCATCATGCGCAACCCCGAGCCACTCACCATCATCAACTGGGCACAACAACGGCTTGCACGGGGCGACATCGAGGGTGTGGTTGATGCACGTATGCAAGGTGATCATGATATCAATGCTGTTTGGAAAACTACTGAGATTGCGCTCAAGTGCACTGAGCAATCGCCTCTAGAACGGCCCTCCATGAGTGACCTCGTGATGCAGTTACAGGAGTGCCTCGATCTGGAGGAGGGTTGCACAGGAGGCAGTGGCATTGGTGGCATGAACACAAACATAGATTACAACGCCACCACTAACCAGTCCATTGATGTGAGCCAGAGAATTACTACTTTGAGATAGAACATAATTATTGGAGGGGGCAATCAATGGATACCGACCCTACAGCTATAGCATGAAGGCATCTTTTCCAACCAACTCCACCAGTCCGCATGGATTCTCTTCTTTCATGATCAGATCTCTACGAGATTCTTTTAGTAACATGTTGTTTTTACCTAGGTGAGTAATGAAGTACCTAGTTCATTTATTATCTAAATAAGTTCCTCTGAAGGGTTCTTTTCTGAATTATCTCCTCGGCATCTATATTTCAAATCAGCATTGTTCGGCATATGATAGTAGATAATATGTTGAACTAATATATGAAGCATACTAAATGTATTCTTGTTATGGAAGATGGAACTAGCATTGTTCCGCGGAACTAGCTCGGCACACGGAACGTTTAGAAATGTCGCCGCATTGAATTGTATTCAAGCATGACCAGCACGACAATATACCATAATAAAGGTGCCCTACGTTGATGTTGGGCACGCTTGGGTGTCGTCCAGGTTGTGCCTCACAGAGGAGGCATGCGTAAGGGACAGACAGTTGACTGCAGTTACATTGGCGTGTGTGTGTGAACTGGATGTACTAAACTTGTGGCGAACGTGTGTGTGAACTGGATGTACTAAACTTGTGGTGAACGTGTCCGTGAGGTGTTAATTCGACATTGGTTTGCTCATCTTTGCTCTGCGTCAGCTTGGAGGATCATATCCAGTTAATAAAAACATGATTTCTAAATTTCTGACACTTGTCCGTGAGGTCAGCACCGATGATGAGCAGCAAGCCAACAGACCACTTCACACCGAAAATTTCTGACACTTGTCATCACTTGATGCAAAAGTAATACGCTAAAATATCATGCAAAGTAGTACTGGCTTATTTCCATCAGTAAAGCTCTTCTCAGGTATAACAATATAATTTGAGGGAAAAATTGTTGTCTCTGGAAAACTTTGACCCCAACTAGTGACAAGACAGTAAAGCCCTATAATAAACACCTGCCCGTTAAGCTCTCCTAAAACAACACAGAGCCAATTTAACACGAAAAAACGTCATCAATAAAGTCTGGCCTGCTTTAACCGAAGTTGAACTGAAAGCCTCCAGGAAACCCTCCGCCGCCACCGCCGCCAGGGAACCCGCCATCGAAATGGAACGTGTGACCACCACCTCCCCCGAACGGGTTGAATCCGCCGCCGCCACCTCCTCCGCCCATCTCGTCCAGATCCTCTTCTCGGTCATATCTTACACGCTTGTCTTCATCACTGAGCACCTGCACACACAACACATTGGTCACTCACATACTGAACAATGACAACATCATCCGAGCGGTGTACCTAAAACAAAGGAAACCTGTGCATTTATAACTTGGAAATATGTTCTTGTTTCACAGCTGAATCATACATACCTCGTAAGCAGCAGCGATCTCTCGAAACATGTTTTCCGCTTCCTCTCGGTTCTCCTAGTTTTTATCTGGGTGCCACTGCAATGCAAGCCTCTTGTACGCACGCTTGATGTCTGCAGCTGATGCCGTCTTTGAAATGCCAAGGATCTTGTAACAGTCTTTTCTGTTGCTCATCTTAAGCTGCCTTTCAACTTTCATATATGCTTCTCGGATTCCCATGTCCTGATTTAGAGTCAACAAAAAACTCACTGTTACCCACAACCAAGTTTGCAGGGAGAAGATTAGTAAATCTGTCTACTGGACGTGCCGAGTAAATCAAACACTGCAAGATGCAACTTTTAAAAGGAAAATAAAATTGGCATGCTGTATTTAAAATACAGGGAGCAAAATGAGCTTAACTATCATATATTTAGAGCAAGAGAGAAAAATTGCATAAAATTTACCTGTGAAGATTTCTGGTGAGCCTCTTTTAGATCCTCAACCGCGCCTTCCCAATCTTCTGTAAGAAGTTTAGCTTCACCTCTCTGCAAAAGTATGAACGATGCCATACAAGAAACAGTTAAAGAAAAAGGACTACAATTTCTGGCATAATAAGCAAGTTCATTCTATTGTGTAGTATACAACTTCAGTTTCATGACATAAATCCATTAACAAAAACTCCTGCACTCTAGATGTCGGGGGGCTACCCCGGGTAGGGTCAAGGTATGGTGTAAGCTGTGTCCAAGAGTGGACCGAAGTACAGTGCAACCGGCATATCAGGGCCCAGAAGGGGCCGGAATATGGTGGTGGAGAAAACCGGCATGTCAGGGCTCAGAAGGGGCCGGAATATAATGCTGGTGCCAACCGGCATATGAGAGCCCAGAAGGGGACGGGATATGGTGGTTGTGCAATCCGACATATGCTGACCGACATACCAATGTCGGTATCTTCATGTCTTCTCTTATGTGCAGGGAAGAATAGCCAAGGAAAGAGAGTCCGACAAATCTATGTCGGATCACAGAGGAGAGGCGCCGTATGCCGGAGGAAAGTCTCTGCAACGGTCACATCCCGCCTGACATGGGAGCGTGGCAGAGGGTATGGCGCCAGAGCGAGGTGACAAGGGCCTCACCTACCGCTGACCGCGGGCGAACGTGGGAGAAGAATACGAGGCAAGGCATGGGCAGGCCATGTCCTGTCTATGTCAGAGGGCACAATCATGACCAAGCTGCTGACATACGCGGGCGTGGCTACAGTGCCGGAGCAGTGACAAGGCCATGACTCGGTCTAGGCTATAAATAGAGCCCTCCCCCCTCCTGCGTGAGGGACGAGGCGCAGAGAGAGATCTTTCCCCCATAGCTAGCTTCTTCCTCCTTGAGAACTTGGCATTAGCTAAGTGCATACAGCTCGAGGAGCACCATTGTATTTGTGAGGTCCCAGTATATTGAGATAGACAGGCAGGAGTAGGGGCTTTACCTCCTCACAAGGGCCCTGAACCTGGGTATATCGTGTGCATGCTTCTGTGTCTTTGTGTGCGCTCCTTAGCGCGCTAGCCCTCCCCGGTTCCACCGGCGTCCATCGACCCCAACTTAAGCCATCCTATGGCATCTGCCGTGTTCACACCACGACAGTTGGCGCCCACCGTGGGGCCAGCAGCGGCGCTGGCTGGTGTGTTCATCCGGACAGGCTCCATCATCGCCTCTGGCAAGCGCGTGGTCAGTGGCCTTGTCCACAGACTCGGCTCGCTGAACTTCATCAGCGACAACGCGGGCTGCTTCGGTAGCAGGCCATTCCCGAGGAACGGCTGCCTCATCACCTTCGGGGCGTACGAGGTCTACGTCGCCACTGAGTTTGTATGCAAGTATCCCGAGCAGGTGCTTGTAGCTGACGATCCTCCTGCTGTCTGTGCAGCTCGCGGCCGGCATACCGCTCGCCTCGGGAGCTGCGCAGAGGTCATGATGACCGGATCCGCGGATGGTGCTGGCAAAGGAGATGCCGGCAAACCAGCCGCCAAGACCACCAGAACGGCGAAACTGCCGCTGGAGAGGACGGAGAACCTCGTCGACCAGGCCGGTACATCCCAGGTGCCGGTCAGGCCTGCTCCTCTTGAGGATATGATTGAGTAGCTGGCTGTGCTGGTAGCTACCGGTACAGATGCTGTCATGGCAGGGGCAGAGTTGGAGTCATATTGTCAGAGCCTGCATCAGGAGGCTCTCGCGATGTCCGAGATAAGGAGAGAGTTCTAGATGACCCTTCATGAGTATAACAAAGCTCATGGTTTTACTCCGATAGCTGCTCGTCCTAGTCGCATAGAGGAGGTGCGTAAAAGGGGCAAGGGCCTCAATGCCGAGATTGATAGAGATGGTAGGTCAAGTTCCGGTAAAACTCATAGCCACGTGTCGGCTGAAAAGCCCAAGTATAGTTCCCCTGCTAAGACTCTTAGAGCTGTGATACGTCCATTTTGCATCACTATTTTATAGCATAATTTACTATTATTCATTGATATATTTCATATTAAGATGTGTTACTTATGTTATTTTGTCTTATTTTGCATGTTTGATGATTATTGGATGATTAACTGCCGGAGTCAGATTTCAGCTAGAAAAAGCACCATCAAGACACTATATTTCTGGAGCTCCAAAAATAATTCCAAGAAGACAGATGTTCCTATTTTATCAGAAGATGGAGCTAGCCAAAAGGGGAGGCTGAGATGGGCCAGGAGGGGCCCACACCACCCTTGGGCGCGGGACCCCCCTTGGCCGCGCCCAGGTATGGTGTGGTGTCCCTTTCCCACTCCAGACGCTCCCCCTTCGCGTACTTCATCCCCCAGAAATCCTAAGACACAGAGAGTTCACGAGGAAATATTCCACCGCCTCCACGGGGCGGAAACAACAGAGAGAGCAAAAGCTCTCAGGCAGGGAGAAATCTGCCGGGGAAATTCCCTCCCGGAGGAGGGAGATCGTCGCCATCCTCATCGTCATCGTGCTGGACTTCATCGGGATCATCATCATCATCTCCATCACCGTCACCATCATCACCGCTGACCCATCTCATCCCGCTGTAATATCTAGGGCTATACTTTGTCTAGTTCATAGGGGAAACTCTCCCGGTGTTAATTACTCCTTGTGGTTGATGCTATTGAGTTTTGTCGGTGAATTGAAGTATATGCTCAGATTGTTATTCATCATTATATCACCTCTGATCATGATCCATATGATGTCTTGTGAGTAGTTTGTTTAGTTCTTGAGGACATGGGAGAAGTCATGTTGTTAGTAGTGGAACTATGTTGAGTAATATTTAATGGTTTGATATTTAATTTGTGGTGCTATTCTTCTAGTGGTGTCGTGTGAACGTCGACTACATGACACTTCACCTTTATGGGCCTAGAGGAATGCATTGTGTATTTGGTTGCTAATTGTGGGGTTGCCGGAGTGACAGAAACCTAAACCCCCGTTAGTATACCGGTGCATATGGGAGCGTAGGATCTTAGAGTTTAAGGCTGTGGTTAGATTTATCTTAATTACTTTCTTGTAACTGCGGATGCTTGCAAGGGGTATAATCACAAGTATGTATTAGTCCAAGTAAGGGCGGTGCATTAGCATAGGTTCACCCACACAACACTTATCAAAACAATGAAGATTAATCAACTATGTGAAGCGAAAACACTTGACAAGAATCCCGTGTGTCCTCAAGAACATTTGGTCATCATAAGTAAACCAACCAGCTTGTCCTTTGCTCTAAAAAGGATTGGGCCACTTGCTGCAATTATTATTACTGTCTTTTACTTACTCGCATTTTATTTACCTGCAATATCAAAAATGCCTAAAAACTTGTCTGCTAGTGTTTACAATGAAACCTTTACCGAAACTCCTTGTCGGCACCTTCTGCTCCTCATTGGGTTCGACACTCTTATTTATCGAAAGTACTACGATACACCCCCTATACTTGTGGGTCATCAAGCTGCCGAGGCAGCAAGAGCCGAGTTATCTGGTCTATCCGGAGAAGCTCTCTGTAAGCAACAAGACCGGGTTAATGAGCTGCTAGGTGTTGCTGTGCGGCAAAATGAGGCCTATATTAAGGCTAACACAGTTGCAGGTGGGTCCCAGTTTGTTCACTCGGCTAGGGTAGCCAGTGAAAGATCTAAGGGGCAAGCTTCGTCACCGCAAGTCGGTGGAGATCGTGACCGGAGTGTAAACTCCGGTAAAATAAGCAGATGCAGACGTATGATCCGGCATATGCCGGTAAGCAGTTAGCTGGGTAAGGCAGTGCCGGCCGGGGTAAAAGCAATCCCGGTCCGGGCAATCCAACTGCCGGAAGAGGTAACTCGGTTGGCCGAGGTTATCCACCTCGGTATCCGACATAAAATCTTGCCCGGCAGCAGCAGAATGTCGTGCAGGTTCAACAGCCACAAGGTGATGACTAGGTGGCTAACCGTTATGATGATGGTTACTCGGCTATGGAAGGAGCCGGGTATCAGAGATATGAAGGTGCACTGGGATCCCGGCTGGGACCTCGCCAGCTGTCAGCGAATGATGCACGCTACAAGTTGGACAGAATCTTTATGTCCGAGATGCTGGAAGAGCATGGCCCACCTGGCCCTGCATGCTTCTAACCTCGGATCATGAGGGAGCCACCGGTGCCGCACTTTCAGTTGAACCGGGGCGCAAGGAGATATGACGTCAGTACAAAGCCGGAAGATTGGCTGACAGATTATGTGTCGGCAGTGCATATCGCGGAAGGAAACCGCCGATGGGCGGTAAGATATATCCCGCAAATGTTGGAAGGGCCAGACCGGATCTGGCTGAACAATTTGCGTGAGGGCAGTGTTGACTGCTGGCTGGACTTTGAAAAGGCTTTTGTTAGCAATTTCTCCAGCACATACAAGAGGCCGAATCGTCCTCAGCAGCTTCCCATGTGTAAGCAGAGGGATGGTGAAACTGACCGGGACTACTTGACCCGGTGGAGCACTGTTCGCAATTCCTGTGAAGGAGTTGTTGAAGCGCAGGCCATTTCATGGTTTGCTCAAGGATGCCGACACGGCTCCATGCTCTGGCAGAAGTTGCAAAGGGAAATGCCGGCCACCTTGGATGAGACAATCTGGATTGTGGACAGCTATGCACTGGGTGATCCAATGCAGCCATTGCTGAACTCGGTGGAACCGAGTAGAAGATACCCGGTCAACAATGGACCCGGACCATCCTGGCGAGGTGACCGCCAGGATTTCGGGATCAAGAGGAGAGAGGACCGGCCGGATCAGCGGTACGGATCAAATCAAGTTGCTACTGTTGATCGAGATCAGCCAGATGCCGGCAATAGCCAGTGTCAGAAGAATAGTGGTCCTGCCTGGGGCCAAAACCAGGATGGGAATAGACAGTGGAATGACCAGAGGAAGCCCTGGGAGGATAGGCCGAGGTTGACCTATGAGGCAATGCTGGATGGGCCCTGCAGCTACCACACGCATGACCCTCGCTGGCCAGCTAACCATTCAACTCGACAGTGCAGCTGGTATCAGCGCACGCTGAAGGAAGGGGGAGGATTCGGAGGAAATCAGATGGGCGTACCTCAGAGGTCTGCAGCTCCGAGGCAAGGACTACCACTCACCGGGGCAAATACTGTTCCCGTGAATGCGCCTCAGCCGAGGCCTGCAGCTCCGAGACCTGTGGATAACAGGAGAAGGCCAGAGGTTGTTAACCAAGTGAATGTTGGAGGCAACAACAGCAATATTGGTCAGGGTGAATATCGCCAGGGTGAGTATAGAGAGGCTCACCAGAGCTATGTGGTCTTTGTGACTGAGCCAACTGACAAGAAAAGCCTGAATAGGCGCAAGATGGAGGTAAATGTGGTTATGCCGGCCGTGCCAAAGTTTATGCACTGGTCTGATCAGGAGATCAGCTGGAGCAGGAAGGACCATCCCCGGATCATGCCAACCCCGGGAGGTTACGCTCTAGTGGTGGATCCGACATTCATCGGACCAACCAGCAATGTCAGGTTCACCCGAGTTCTCATTGACAATGGGAGCAGTATCAACTTCATGTACCGAGACACCATGGTGAAGATGGGCATCTCGGCAAACATGTCGCAGCCGAGTCATACCACCTTTCATGGTATAGTGCCTGGTGTTTCATGTGCACCCATGGGCCAAATTTGGGTTGATGTGTTATTCGGCACCAAGGATAACTGCAGAACTGAGAGCATCCAGTTCGAGGTGGTGGACCTCGAAAGTCCATACCATGCTTTGCTCGGTAGACCAGCAATGGACAAGTTCATGATATCTACCCATGTGGCTTACCTCAAGATGAAGCTGTCGGGTCCTAATGGCATCATCACCATCTCGGATGATTATAAGCGTTCCTTAGAGTGTGCCTCGGCAGGCTCTTGTCTGGCCGAGTCATTAATCATTGCTGCGGAGAAGAAGAGGATCCATGAAGTGGTGGCACTGGCCTAGTCCGCGCAACTCGGTATGCCGGGTGGGCTAGCAGCTCCAGTCTCGGTTGACCGAGATGCTGCTGGCGGCGGAATAGGGAAGCGCACAGAAGATGCACTCTGGTTAACTTCTAGCGCAGCCCTGCATCGAGACAGGAGCAGATGTTACCTCGGGGAAATATTATCTCGGTTAGAGGAAGAAAGGAAAATGAGTATGTATCGGCAGAGAATATCTTACCCTTGTGTAACTGGCGGCATCTTCTTGCCCCGTGGCTTGTATCCCGATTTCTTCTGCAGCTTCGATTTCTTTGCTGCAGGAGCTGGGGCTTCTAAGGTCCCGGTATCTGAGGTACCGGTCCCTGCACGCTTGCGAGATCCGCCTCGATTGCCCGGGTCAGCTGGTGCCGAGTGTAGGGGGTAAGAAAATGCGATGGGGCGAACATCAAGTGCCTCTAATAGTTCACAGCCATCGTCATCATCATCTGACCAATCTCTGAGTGAGGCTCGGGCTTGAGGCTTACCCGAGGCAGGGGGGCCAGCTGCCGGAATCGGCATATGATCCTCATCGTCCGGGTCTTCTACCTCGATGATGGCCGGGGCAGGTAGATCCTGGCCCCATTTGGCGGAGGGATTCGCTCCGTCTTCAGTCACTTGGCGAGCAAATCTCTGCAAGGCAGACGAAATAAAACCGAGTTATTCTGAGAGCAGAATATGATGCCGACATAAGAGTTGACTCGGCAGGCAAAATATGTCGGTCTAGATTGCAAGTTACTTACTTGCTCCGGAAGCCGAGTTCTATCATGGGGCTCTTTACCCCATGCCCATTCGTCGGTCAACTTAGTCCTGGCAATGGACTTGACGTGTCTCCGGACCTCAGATTTGCTCAGCTCATGGGTGCTGACGTGGGTAGGGTCGTATCGGCCACTCATGTGGCAGATCTTGTGAACTCGATTTTGGAGGGGGGAGACTCGGCGGCTGATGAAGGTTCTCAGAAGGTCATCGGCCTTCATTCCTTCCGCCTGGAATGAATTGACGAACTTGGGGATCTGGTTGATCTCGAGGTTTGTCTCCTTGGGGTTGAACTGCTAGTTAAATTGCTCCGTGGGATGATACGTTTCAAACGTATCTATAATTTTTGATGTTCCATGCTTGTTTTATACCCATTGCTACATGTTTTGCATCCACTTTATGTCACTTTTATACATTTTGTGGGACTAACCTATTAACAAGATGCCGAAGTGCCAGTTCCTGTTTTCTGCTGTTTTTGTATTCCAGAAAAGCTAGTCTGAAAATATTCTCGGAATTGGACGAAACTACACGGGGGTTCCTATTTTAGCAGAAGACACCAGATGGAGCAAAGAAGCAACGGAGAGGAGCCACGGGGGCCCCACACACGGGCAGGGCGCGGCCCCCCCTCTGGCGCGCCCTAGCCACGTGTGGGCCCCACGGGGCTCGTCAGCCGCCGCCCTTTCGCCTACTTATTCCCCCCGAGAAAATAACCCTAAAGGCCTGAGCCAAAATCCACGAAAAGTTCCAGAGACGCCGCCGCCGTCAACCCTAGCTCGGGAGGGTTCAGAACCTCTTCCCGGCACCCTGCCGGAGAGGGGAATCGTCACCGGAGGCTTCTACATCGCCATGCCTGCCTCCGAGTGATGCGTGAGTAGTTCATCCTTGGACTACGGGTCCATAGCAGTAGCTAGATGGTTGTCTCTCCTATTTGTGCCATCATGTTTAGATCTTGTGAGCCGCCCTACGTGATCAAGATCATATTATTGTAATGCTACATGTTGTGTTTGCTGGGATCCGATGAATATTGAATACTATGTCAAGTTGATTATCAATCTATGCCCTATGTTATTTATGATCTTGCATGCTCTCCGTTACTAGTAGATGCTTTGGCCAAGTAGATGCTTGTAACTCCAAGAGGGAGTATTTATGCTAGATAGTGGGTTCATGTCTCCATTTAATCTGGGACAGTGACAGAAAGTTCTAAGGTTGTGGATGTGCTGTTGCCACTAGGGGTAACCTAACGATGCTATGTCTACGGGCATAAGTGTTTGTTTACATTACGCGCTTTACTTAATGCAATTATCCGTTGCTTGCAACTTAATACCAACGGGGGACTCGGATGACAACCCGGCTGTGGATTATTAGTCATAGATGCAGTTGGATGACGGTCTATGTATCTTGTCGTAATGCCCAGATTAAATACCGTAGTAATCATCATGCCATGTATTTGCATTGTCATGCGCTCACTATTTGTCAATTGCCCAGCTGTAATTTGTTCACCCAGCATGTTAGTTATCTTTTATGGAGAGACACCACTAGTGAACTTTGGACCCCGGTCCATTCCTTTACATTGATTAAATCACAAACTGCAAACTGTTCCTTTTTCATTCTCTGCAATTTAATACTCATTTTCCACACGAGACGTTTAATCCTTTGTTTTCAGCAAGCCGGTGAGATTGACAACCTCACTGTTACGTTGGAGCAAAGTACTTTGATTGTGTTGTGTGCAGGTCCACGTCAGCGCCGGAATCCCTGGTGTTGTGCCGCATCATATTTCGCCATTGACAACCTTCAGAAGAATTGTTGCTCCTACTGGTTCGATAACCTTTGTTTCATACTGAGGGAAAACTTGCTGCTAAACTGCATCATACCTTCCTCTTGGGATCTCCCAACGGACGTGTACTGCACGACAAGCATCAACTCTTTTTCTGGCGCCGTTGCCGGGGAGTAGAAGTTCTTCAGGAAGACTCTCTGTCTCCCGTCAACATGGGAGCACCGAGAGTAAATGTCGGTAGGTTGAGGAGATCGGCGTTGTCCGGGTTCTTCGCGTAGAAGAACGTGCGTTGCCACTTCCGGCAGGACTCCAAGCCTTGAATCCGAGGAAAGACGGAACCTTTCCGAGGTATAATGGTAGCGGCTCCGCACGGGGTCATCTCCTTGGGGAAGTTCTTGTTTTCTGGATCCGACACACTCTGTTTCCGGAGTTGGAAGTACTTGGCCCAGAGGTCAACAGTGGGCCAGAGACCGAGATACCCCTCGCAGAAAGAGACGTAGGCTGAGAGAGTGGTAATGGCATTGGCTGGAAGATGATAGGGTTGAAGGCGAAACCGATTCAAAAAGCTTCGGAAGAACGGGCTCGCCAGGAGGCCAAAGCCGTGCTCGAAGTGCGCGACGAAGACAACGCGCTCGCCGGGTTGTAAACTCGGTTCGGCCTCGTTGCCAGGGGCCCGGCATATCACCTCTCTCGGGATACGCCGAGTTCGGATCAGCCAATCGATCTCCTCCTGGGAGACATCGGATCCCTCCCACCCGGCGCGCCTGGGAGACATCGGATCCCTCCCACCCGGCGCGAGAATCGAGGAGACGTGCGGTAATGTGCATACCAGCGTGGTCAAAGCACTCAAGTGCACCAGGGACGTAACAACTCGTAGAGCTTGCGTGACGTGGCTGGCATGCCTGCAGAGGCATGTCTGTCCGCGCACCAGAATCGAGGAAGCACGCATAGTTCTGGTGCCACGTGCAGTGGCAAGATCTTTGAAAAGATCGAGGAGATCTTATTGTGCCGGAGAGACCGACATGAGGGTAGATGTCGAAAGCAGTTGGAGATTTGATTCTTGAGGTTTGAGGTGGACCGACATAGATATGTCGGATTATTGGTCAAAATGGTTTGTTTATGTAAACCTGGTATGGCCCTTCATCCGAGGCTGCAGGACAGCACTAGCTTCGGGGACTAATGTCGGGGGGCTACCCCGGGGTAGAGTCAAGGTATGGTGTAAGCTGTGTCCAAGAGTGGACCGAGGTACAGTGCAACTGGCATATCAGGGCCCAGAAGGGGCCAGAATATGGTGGTGGAGAAAACCGGCATGTCAGGGCCCAGAAGGGGCCGGAATATAATGTTGGTGCCAACCGGCATATGAGAGCCCAGAAGGGGCCGAGATATGGTGGTTGTGCAATCCGACATATGCTGACCGACATACCAATGTCGGTATCTTCATGTCTTCTCTTATGTGCAGGGAAGAATAGCCAAGGAAAGAGAGTCCGGCATATCTATGTCGGATCACAGAGGAGAGGCGCCGTATGCCGGAGGAAAGTATCTGCAACGGTCACATCCCGCCTGACACGGGAGCGTGGCAGAGGGTATGGTGCCAGAGCGAGGTGACAGGGGCCTCACCTACCGCTGACCGCGGGCGAACGTGGGAGCAGAATACGAGGAAAGGCATGGGCAGGCCATGTCCTGTCTATGTCAGAGGGCACAATCATGACCAAGCTGCTGACATACGCGGGCGTGGCTACAGTGCCGGAGCAGTGACAATGCCATGACTCGGTCTAGGCTATAAATAGAGCTCTCCCCCCTCCTGCGTGAGGGACGAGGCGCAGAGAGAGATCTTTCCCCCACAGCTAGCTTCTTCCTCCTTGAGAACTTGGCATTAGCTAAGTGCATACAGCTCGAGGAGCACCATTGTATTTGTGAGGTCCCAGTATATTGAGATAGACAGGCAGGAGTAGGGGCTTTACCTCCTCACGAGGGCCCTGAATCTGGGTATATCGTGTGCGTGCTTCTGTGTCTTTGTGTGCGCTCCTTAGCGTGCTCGCCCTCCCGGTTCCGCCGGCGTCCATCGGTCCCAACTTAAGCCATCCTATGGCATCTGCCGTGTTCACACCACGACACTAGAGATATTATCTGTGAATATGGAACTGCAATAAATTCAGTTTTCTATGATGAACAATTTCATCTATGCTTCACTTAATATATAGGCAACTAGTAGGAAAGGCAAGAAGAGGGATGCATGCTCAATAATGAAAGACTAGTACTATTGTTAACAGGGAGTTCCTCTTCCTAGCATTGGAAACATTGCATACCCAGAAATGAGAAGCGCGATGTTTGCATTCTGAATATAAATGCATGATTATGTGCAAGTCCAGGCAAGCAAATGTTACATGTGCCAAAGCATCAACAAGCTCTTCATCTATGCTTAGTGCTTCTGTACAGCTGTTGGCCTCCTTGCCTCTTCCAAGTTTAACCAGAGTCTTACATAGCCCAAGATAAAGATTCACGTAGCACAAAGTATGGTCTGGGTCCATCGCTAGCGCTGCCTTGTAGTCCTCAGCAGCCATGCGTAATTTACTCTTGGCAGCATTATCTTCAGCCTGCATGCAGACCCATTTTATTTTATTATTACAGTAACTAGCAAGGGGGCCCTCGCAAATGCGAGGGCACCACTTGTAGTTTGTCGAATTTTTTTTGATTATACGATTTGGTGCTATGAAGATATTTCTTTCTCATGTTTACTTTATTTGTTATAAAATATGCACTGCTCGGATATGGATGCTATCTTGAAGCCATGAAAGCTTACATTTTTATTGTGTCAATGGTTATATTGCGAAGAAATGAGATTAAAGAGTCACCATTTTTTTGAAAGTTTCGAGTTGCATAATTTGGTGTTACGAAGATATTATTTTCTCATGTTTATTTTGTGAATGGCTATATTACAAATAAATGAGATTAAAGCATTATGAAATGTTTTGTAAAAAAAGTCTGATTATATTACCATTTTTTATCAATATCGTATTTATACATTCAGAGGTGAGGCAACCAAACTAATTTGTGCATGCTGGCTAGATCAATTTTGGCCTTTGTTTCAATCTTAAGAACCTCAATTTTGGCCTTTGTTTCAATCTTAACCAACTCAAACTAAAAATATGGAATTCTAATGTTTATTCTTGATGGAAAAGAGTTTCAGTATTTTAAAAATAAAATAAATTATGTTGGTAACATGTTGCGCTTATTATGGTCCTAAAGTAAATATATTGTAACAAAGAAGATAATTTGTGAACATCTACTGATAAAATGTTTTGCTATTTTCTTTTTGGTCTATGGGTGCGTATATCAAATCAAATTGAACAAATTAATGTTATTAACCTTGATTTTTGAATGAAATTATTGGCCTTGTTTCTTCTCTCTTTATCGTCAAGTCTATTTTATTTCAGCCTCTTTATGTTATATTTCTCTATTTTCTCGCTGATGTCTTACTAATAGGCTTTGTTTGGCTATGACGTGCCAAGCCATGTTTGGTATGTCACACGCTCAATGCTACCTTTAACCATTATGGTGGGTGAGACTAGCGACCAAACAAAACATGGAAAAGACAATAAAATCCCATAAAACGTAAAATGTGCTAAAAAAAACCTTTGGGCACAAAAGATATCCAATTTAGTTATGCACCACTTTATTTATGCACACTTGCTCGATTAAACTACTTCTAACTGGTTAACTTAAACCCTCAAACCGAGAGTGTTGTTGACCCAATAGTGTGATTTATTCCAACAAATCAAATTGTTGGCGGAAACTCACCTAGTCAAATTAGTTCTTGGAAGAACATAGATGTCACAGTCATCTGTCCCTGCTAGAGACAGAGAAATCGGATCCATTTTTAGATGTCTAATCATGTAATTAAATGGCCCTGTAGGTATAGTAATACTATGACATCCACACTAATTTTACTTTAGAGGTTGGGTAACCAACTAAAATCTTCACGGAAGATAGTATAGCAGAAGATAGTATAATGAGAATTTTTCTTAGGAAATAGCACTAAAAGCTTAAATTATAACAAAACAGGAGGCGTGCGACCATGTGAAAATACAGACTATGATGTGACCCTCGTAAAAAATTATTCTTACCCTTGTTACAAACTTAACTTTATATCCAACTATCACGATCGATAATTTATATGATGTGGCTTAACATGGTGGCTCTGTTAGGAACTGTGTATATTGAGATGTCAAACATGTTTAGAGCTTCGCATATCTTTTCGATTTAAATGTCTAGAACGGTCATTTTTCCTTCTCTACATGCTCATGTGTAAAACTTATTTGCTCATGTGTAACATCTCCGTTTTCTCTCTTTTCTCATTTTTTTTATAAAATACAAAACTTTCATAGAAAATTGTTCTGATTAATATGATATTTTCTCAAAAATTAAATTAATTTGAATTGAATCTGATATGAATTAAATATTTGGTTTTTCATTTTACGGGAGAAATCCCCACTTAATTAATTTCCCAAACGTATATTCTATGTTTTTCCAAGAAAAAATATATTCTTAATAACTGGCCGGATGGGCCGAATTCTTCAAGCCATATTTCCTTTTCTCTTTTTCGTTCTTTCCTTTATTTTCTTTCTGGACCGAATTTCTTGGTCCATCCTCCTTTTGTTGTCTCTCATCCTGTCTTCCCTCCAGCCCACATGGGCCGGCCCACCAAGGGCACCACCGATCCATCCTTGTTCAGTTCGATGGAATCATTAAACGTGATGTTTGCCTGTTTCTTTCTAACTAGTAAACATGCACGTGCACGCACGTCTCGGCAAATATAAATCCGATGTACAGTTTAGTGAGTTTTTTGTTTGGCAATATATGCCATGACTCAATCTTATAATAATGTGTGAGCAACATATTGCATCACTTCAAATTCAGAAAGAATAAGCACAATAGTTATTGTTTGCATAAATCGTAAAGTACAAAAGTAGTTCGAATAGATGGTTTAAAAACAAGTTCCAAGTAACAATTATATAGTATTTACATAATTCAAAAGTCCCATCTTTTTATACGGTCAAGCTTTTCTCTTTCAAAGATAGGAATATTGTTGATGGCTTCGTTGTCCTGATACTTCAGAATATAGACCAGAAACCGCTTTCTCAACTCATCACCATCCTACATATGCATTATAAAACATTTGTTATATAAAATGTTTCAATTGTAGCAAATAAACATGGTTTCAAATATTCACCTTGTGTATTTGTAAAGATGACGCTTCATCGTACCATGAGTGCATTAAGATGAAAACAAGATAACCAGACAAAGCACTGCATACATATGAATTGTCATGTTAAAACTGAAGCACTGAAGTAAGGTTGTACTTTGAAAAAAACGTCTTACGCGTCCAAATTTGTCGGAACAATAGGGACTTTGCGTCCCCATTTGGAGACGTCATCATTCCATTTGGGGTTTGCCAATTGAAGGGCAAGATTAATCTTCTTGGCAATATCCATATTTTTGAATATGTGAATCCCCCAAGTCGGTCTCGGAAGCGGGTCTAAAACATACATAAATCTCTTCTTTTGATCGAACACAAATAGTATGAATATGCCAAGAATGTCATAAGGCAAGTAAATCTGTAATGATATGTTTAGAAATAAATCAATGTCAGTAATACGAAATAAAAAATATTTATGGCTGAAGTAATAAACTCTCACCTTGTCACGTTCCGATATATGATAATCTCTGCTATTTGGCCAGCTATGAAATAACTGTGATAACCTCTCAATATCAAGCCTTCCACGACTACTCTGGTCTCGTGTAGAGTGAGACATGGTCTAAAATAGTAGAAACATTAGTAATATTATAAAAAAACTTGTGATAGGTAAATGTAGTAACTTACACAAAATTCTAGATCCATATAATGAGCTGGAATGTCACGAAAAATGTTGATCTCATGGCATGATAGTATTCGCACGGCCATGTTGAAGCAATCCACGTCCATATATTCCTCACTATTCAATATTTTCTTGATCTGTCTTAGATTTATACTAATAGGATACGGCTTAGAGCTCCTAACCCATTCGGTCCTGAGGAAGAGAGAATTTCGTGACCACAATGATACATGTATATAACAACGAAATGAACCGACATGGAAAAAAGGTTACTTACTCCAATGAAGGGACATCATCAACCATGTTGATGAATAAGCACAAGTCATCTATTAAATCATCATTTGTTGCTTTGACAAAGGGTGACAGAACCGTTGATTCTGATAGAGCCTGGTATTCTGATGATTCCATCAAGTCGGGACTTGCTGGATTGACAGATGGTGATGAGTTTGATTTTTTCAACTTCTTAGGTGGTCTATCCGTAATTACACAATCATCGGGGTCCGTGTTGGGTTCGTCATCTTTGATAGGTTGGTTTCTTTTGATAGGTTGGTTTCTTACATCATCATTGTTCAATTCTGAGTCAAATAAAATGACCGCCAACTTTTCCCTAAAATTTGTTATATCAACCTAAAATAAAGTAGCAACCATAGTTAATTTTGAGATAATGATACAACACACAAATATATCATGACAAAAAGCAAAAAATATACCTGTGTAGGAGTGTCGGACAAAATATCTCCAGTAAAGTACTCCATAAAATTTACCATCCAAAGACCACATGATGACCTTCATGATTACAAAGAGTTATGATACAAATTTTAATATACTAATATACGATATAAAACTATGCAAGAAATCTTTATACTCCCTTAAAAAATATTCAGAAGCATTACATAATTATAGCAAAATACAGTACTTATTTTTCAAACACCCCGAATCAAACAAATCAGGCAGGACACGCACACATCTGATAGGAAAAAGAAAACGAAAAAGAAAAATTCGGACAGCCCCGCACGGCCACAGCGCCTCACTCACCCTGCTCTCTCTCTCCCTGCTGTCTCTCCAATCGCCGACGACCTCGCACACATCCAATCGCCGACGACCCGATCTCCTCTCTCTCCCTGCTCTCCGGCGAGCGCGACCTCGCGGCGCCTGGCGGCCATCCTCGCCCGCCTAGGCCGCTTGCAGAGGGAGTGCGACAAGCACCTCTGCGTCACCGCCGTCGCCATGGCGCAGGGCGTCCCCGCCACGCCCGTGGCCTACTTCGCGGCGGCGGCCGCGGCCGCCGCGCTCTCCCCGCTCGAGCAGACGGGGCCCGTGGACGCCGACCGCCTCGTCGCCTGCGCGCTCCTCGCGCTCCTCGCGTTCCTCTCCTCCCATTTGTCTGCGCTCCCTTCCCCCATCGCGTGCGCCCGGCCGCCAGGTCGCCCCTCCCCTTCGCCTCCACTGCCGGCGTACTCCCCTACTCCGCACCCCTCATCGAGTTTGGTCTCCGAAGAGCCCGATGAGGCACTCGAGCTCGGCATGCTCTTCTCCGGCTTCCAGTCCAGGTCAGCCTCGATCTTCCTCAGATGCAAACACAAATTTGATTTTTGGGGAAATCAATCGTGAGTGTGTGTACTAACGGCGCTGACAACTTCAGGCATGTAGTTGAACAAATGAGTGATAACTCGATTTGTCAAATGCAGGTCCTCCACGCGGTGGGCGAGGATTTCTGAATGGTTTAGTTAAGTTATTTGCTCTTATCCATTTGTTAGTTTGCATAACAAATAATCATGGTATGGATCAAATTTATGATATCGTTGCTGAATTTTGTTCTTACTTTAGGTCCATGAGACAGCTGAAGATAAACAAACTATCAAGTTAATTTGGTCAATTATGCTTGGGGATATGTTGCAGATTTTCAGTGGATTATCAACTTCTTATACCAGGTTCAGTTAACTTCTTAGCACTCTTTCATCTTTTTAATTTGCAGTGTATTGTTGCCATACTTATTGAAATCTGAAGGTTATATGCTGTAGTAGTGGTGTTACTATCTGAGTAAAGGCCAAGTTTACTAACGTCTTTGGTCCTATTACTTTTTTCTGAAAATAATGGTTAAGTGTAGTGTAGTTCAATTTTGTGGTAGTGAAGACAGTAGCTTTTTGCTGAAATAGAATTCATGTTTCGCTCAACTTCGTAGGATGTAATAATCAGCCATCACATGACCCCTAATAGATAAATCTAAATTCCTATCAGGATATCCAATTTTGTATTTCATTGGTGCTTGCAATTCTTTATGTAGAGATAGGAGCATGGGTGAGCATGATTAAGTGGGGACATAGAAAAAACATCATATTTTTCACTGTTGAGTAGCAGGTGTACCCATCAGTCTGCAGTGCGCTCTTTATACACTCTTCCCATTTCCATGTTGAGACTTGTAGATCCTTCCACTTGTCATATTTTAGTTCCAGGCGCTGCAATGCATATCTGAATATATTTTCCAGTCCTTCGAGCTGTTGGACGAAGAAATAACAAAATATTAGCATGAGATGCGAAGAAAAACACTAAATCTCGTTATGAAAAGATGGGTCTTTGGGACTAATTACTAACCATGGCAGTGAGGTCTTTGCGGTGTCTTCTTGAGCCTAGTGAGTCAAGCACTTGGATACATCGTTTTCTGGAATTTATAACAGCTAAGTACCAATGAAAGTCATCAACGTTTACTGGAACGAATATCTGAACACAAATGAAATTATGTTAGATTAAGTCTCACATAGATGAACATTCATCCTCGATTGAATTAATAGAATTATATGCAACAAACTGAGACTAACCATATCATGTTCCAAGTAAGTTATTACTCTTTCTATTAACCAATCCGGTACATCATCCGTGAAATCTTTTTGCAGACAGCTAGCTTCTTTGATCATCTTAGAGACACACGGATTCTCTAAGAAGACACTTCCACCTGACCTCACTTGTAGATGCTCTCTGGCATTTATGCAATGTATGTACGGATATAAAATCTACAAGTTGAAGTATACACATTGGTCATATGCGATTAGATAGTAATATTGTTAAAATAGCATCTTATTGTCACAAAGCTATGTATACTTACTTCATCGTTAACGAATTCTCCGGGCGTTAAAAGAGTTTGTAAGTGCCGCTTTTTCAGAGATGCGTCGTGGATGCTCACTAAATATCTGTTTTCGCTTTGTTCAGACTTGATAGTATCAATCACGGACCAATCATCGCCCGTGCAGGCATAATCTGTCAGGACGGAAGTAATGACATTTAGTAAGCACGAAGAAAATAAAATAACATGGCATAGAAGGATTTGATCGTTGCCTTCTGGAGCCACCACATAGTCTTGTGCCTTTTAGGCTTGTTATGCGGTCGCATACGCTTTTCTATCCGCACTGGCATTATCAGGTTGACCTCCGTAGTTTTGAGTCCTTCCGTGTCGGGTGCATGAGCTGCCAACATTTGTTCACTTGTTTCGTTGCATGTTAATTCCTGAGAACAATATTAGAAATAATTATCCCTATGTCTGATATGGAATATAATTGGAATGATAATTATGTGGGTGATATAGTAGTGGAGATAAGAAAACTTGCCTTTATAACTTCAGAATTTGTGTCGTCTTTTTTAGTTATGTTCACTTCATCTCGAAGAGGTATAGTTGCGAGAACCTCCATGCTATTCTTTTTGTCTGCTTCATTTTTGTTGTCTTTTTCATTTGAATATTCATCATTGGTTACTAACTGAAACTCACAATAATATATTATATTCTTAATATCATCCAAATATGACATATATTAAAATCCAATAATAACAATGAGGTGATAAAAAAACTCGCCTTTGTCAAGGAGATGTTTGTATCCTCGTCTGTGGTTATGACGTTTTCAATCTGCATAATTTCTTCATCATCGTCCTTTGCTCCATTGTCGGCGTTTTGCTAAAAATCCAAACATATATCACTATTAGATACAAAACTAATATGTGACGTCAGACTTAGAAGAATAGTGACATGTGGAAACAAAACTCGCCTTAGTCGACTCAGGGATTGTTTCTTCATCTTTGGTTACCACAACTTCAATGTGAATATTTTCTGTCTCCTCCATGATGGACTCTTGTTGTAGCATCTCTATGGAATCTGGATTTGTATCCTCGTCTTTGCTCACCGTGTCCCCATCTACCTGTGTACTATCAGTATCATCATCCATTGCAACCTTGTTGATGTTGTCCTGACAACATAGGCATAGCACTTTTAGTTAGAAAAAAATGCATCGGATGACAGATTAGAGTAAGAATATGTCATTACCATGTTGATAACGTGGACAACAGATCTGATGGATCTTGTTGGAGTTGTTCCGCAGAGGCCACCGGGGATGGTGGCGCAGACATGGAGCAGTATGATGGTGCACCAATGGCAGATGCTTGCGGCGAGGTGGAGAGACTTGCTGTGGAGGAGTGTGGGGATTCGGCTGCGAGATCGTGAGAGAACAAGGAGAGCAAGAAAATCGGTCGCGGGCGACTCCCCTACTCCCGATCTGTTATCGTGGGATGGTGGACTGGATCGTGGGCGAGTGGATATAGGAAACAAATCATATGTGATCTCCTGAAAAGAGGGAAGCGAGTTAATTAAAAAGGATGTATTTTAGGAACTGTCTGTACCTGCCATCGATATATTCGCGTGTGCATTGGTTTTTTTTTTTGAATTTCGCGTGTGCATTGGTTGTTCCGCGTGTGCATCATATTTTGCAGGGTTTGTTCCGTGTGTGCATGATATTTCAAACTTGAAGAAGGTGCAATTGACATCAGATTTATTTTGTTTGCTTATATGCAGTGAGACTGGCCAAGTTACATACGGATGATTTTTTTGGTGAAATATTACATCCCCGTCAATAGAAGAGATGCATTGTGAAGACTTGAGCTCCCACCAATTGTTCATATTTAATATATTGACAAGTAAGTTAAATGTTAACAGTTATATAGTTGCGGCTTGTTTTTACTATTCATATTTGCTATTTATTCTTTATTTATGAAGCAGTATATGCAAGCTAATATCTCAGAAAACTCGTTGCCCTTTGTTTCCTGATTTTTTTCACTTACCGTATGTTTTAGTGGTGAGCTGTTGTCTAACCAAATCAAATAGACTGACGTGCGACAGTGATTACCTAGCAATTTCAGAATTGTTTGGTAAGAAGGTCGAGTTATATTATAACAACATGTTATAAAAAATTACAAGATTGATTCCATCGTCCTATAATTGCTATCAAAGACAAGGGACTACATGTAACTACACATGCGTGGGCATGAGGACATTCTGTCATCTGCTATCTGCAACCCGCGCTGTCCAGAGCTATTTCTTGGGCCTGGAGAAAGAAATGATTGGTTTGTTCCCTGCAATAGTTCAGTAAACAACATCAGTTTCCCCTACAGCAATATAGAGGCGTAAGAACATCAGTAGTATAGTTTGGGATTGTAATTCCATAGAGCAATTACCATGACGACGTTTATTCAGTCTCACTTTTAATTGAGCAGTACAACAGAGCTTCGAAAAGCATGCTCACGTGTAGATGATGCCATTTTATTGTCCATAGTATATGATGAGTAAAACCTGCAGTCAGAACACATATGTTGTCAGCATGAAAAAGTAGTTATTTTCACACAAGAACATAGATGGAATTAAATCATAGATGAACGCACCTGCCTACATATGTAAAACATCTCTATAGACTATGTTCTTAGTGCTTTTACCGGTCTTATCAACCTCCATGTTTGGCTTAGCCAAGATATGTGTCGTATTTCTTGACACACCCCTAGACAGTGCAACATACAGCTGGCCATGTGAGAACACAGGCTCAGGAAGGTAAATACCAACGTTTGGAATAGTTTGGCCTTGTGCCTTGTTAATGGTCATCGCAAAACTCAGTCGGATGGGGAACTGTTTTCTCTTCAACTTAAAGGGAAGTGATGTGTCCTCCGAGGGCGACATAGGAATTCTAGGTATAAAAACCCTCTTTCCAGCATGCTGGCCACCAACAATCTCCGCATCGATTGCATTATCCTGAAAGGCTCTTATCATAAGACGTGTTCCATTGCATAGGCCATTATGGGGGTCGAGGTTCCGGAGCAGAATCACAGGGCAGTTCATTTTTACTCTCAAGACATGCGGGGGCAATCCATTTGGTGTGATCGAGTTCAGAAGATCAATCGTGTAATTATTTTGGAAGTCATCCTCGGTAGAGTCGAAGCTATGGTAAACCTTTTCTTCGCCCGGAAATCTGGAGATCATCTTTTCATTCAGGTCATCCACGTGCTCATTTGTGGTCGAGAGAATTGCGCGTGTGCTCATGTACTCTCTCGACCTAGCATTGGCCTGCAGAGATGGGAATACATCTTCGATGAGCTTGTTAATAGACGCATCATCCTCTGTATAACCAATCACAATCTCGTCAGGGAGACGCACATAGTCATCGCCAATTGTTTCCTCCGTTCCATTTCCTATCCGTAGGAGGTAATCGGAGAACCAAGGGTCCGCCTGTGCCCGCATATTGCGTGTGAGTCGTATCTTGCGTGTCTTGTCCCACAGATAGGACCTTAGTAGTGTAGCATCTGTGATCTGTGCTCTTGTACCTCGTGTTACAACAGGGAGGACCTGCCTGAAATCCCCACCAAAGACGACAACCTTTCCACCGAATGGCAAAGGACATCCCATTATATCCTGTAGCGATCTATCAAGTGTTTCAACTGCTTGACGCTTTGTCATTGCGACTTCATCCCAAATTATCAAAGATGCCTGCTTGAGCAACTCCGCCGTACCACTCTGCTTTGTGAAACCACACATGCTGTTGTCAGTGAGCTTGATTGGAATTTTGAACCTAGAGTGTGCAGTCCGGCCTCCAGGCATGATAGAGGCCGCTATACCCGATGTAGCAGTTGCGATCGCTATTAGCCCCATGGAACGCACCTTAGCAAGCAATGCCTTGTACAAGTACGTCTTTCCAGTGCCTCCTGGACCATCAACAAAGAATATCCGGCTCTTTTGGTTTGTCACATGATCCATTATTTCATCGAATCCATCCAGTTGTTCCTTGTTTAAAGAACCAAATATATCTAGATGTTCTTGGTCCACTTGGACTTGCCTCTCCTCTGTCACCTCTCTATACCCACCGTCAGCAGTAGCATATGTCTCAACCAGATCCGGAAGCCCATAACTTTTAATATCCTTGCCCATGGATTGCACCAGATCCTTGATATCTCTAAGAACCATCTGCTCAAGGGCTGCCTCATTAGTTTGAGTGCGACGGTAATCCTCGGACATCGATTCTAGATGTTTATCCCACAACTGTCGGATATGTGTGGCCTCACAGAATACCAATATGGTCGCAAACAGCCGTCTAAGAGCAGAAGGCATTTGAAATGTGGCTGCCTCCGACATGCAATCATCTAGTGTCCTGTCATGCTCAATAAGGCCTAACTGCTCACACGCCTCCCTGAAAGAATTGCACAAATTTCCATGTACTGTTCTTAAATCATCAAATGATGTTGCACCTCGGACATGACTTAGTAGCACACGCAAGTAGTACCTCTCTCCTTCAGCAGGATGTGCATGCACAAGTCTTCCTATCTGTGATCTCTTGTTTCTTCTATTCTGCCACTTCTTATTCCCTGATATCCATCTGTAATGTTCTGGAAACTCTCTATACAACCATTTCCGTGCCGCCGGGAACTTCCTGTTCATCTCAAAGTACTCGGTAAGCATGGATTTGGAAGAAGATGGTCGAGCAACAACATCATCAAGATTTGCATCTCCACTAAATGCAACGCTATGCATGTTTGGCAAATGAAGCTGAAGCTGCAATACAGATGGACTGACACCGAACATCTTAAAACCAAGAGTCCTGTAAATAGCCTCTGGAGGAGATATATAACGTGCATCCCTATATTGTCGGATTTCATTGATAATTCCCCCATCATTGATAATTTCTTGCTCGCACACAAATGATGTTTTGTCATGCCCTTTGTAAATGTACTTGAACAAGTACTTGACTGCCTTGATGCTGGAGCATGCTTCAACGTTAATGTGACAGTTGTATCGCATGAGCAAGAATGGATTGTAAGGGACGACCCATCTATTGTCCAAAGTTGCTCCTCTTATTCTGACCTGACGTCCATTCTCCCTCCTTCTGTAGATGGGATATGAGTCTTGCCCTTGTTGTGTAGCATCGCAAAACAGTCGAGGGTATTTGAACCGACACTTTCCCTCAACCATGCAAGGACAGCTTTTCTTCAACTCACCACATGGTCCGTGCAACATATGTTTGACGACCAAATCATGCAGAACAGGGTACTTTTCTTTGTCAGGTATCTCTGCGCTTATCACGCGATCATAGTCATCTGGTGTCCTTAACTTGCTGTTTGCTTTCATAATCAGAAGGATATGCTCATGCGGGAGACCACGTTTCTGAAACTCTGTGACATGTACATAAGCTGCGACCTCTCCGAAGTGCTTGTGTTTAGTCAGTAGGTCCATCATGTCTCGCTGTTTAGCTCTATATACTCTTGCCACCAAGTCTGGACGGTCTTGTGGCAGTTGCCCAGGCAGCAGCTTCTCAGTTATCTCCGTCCAATAGGGGTTACATGTCATCGTGATAAAATAATCCGGTTTGCCCCACCGCTGAACAATTGCCATTGCATCCAAGAACCTACGCTGCATGTCACGGTCACCACCAGGAAACGTGCGTGGTAGCACAATTCTCTTCCCGATCCGATCACCACGTGACTCACCAGCAATGACGGTGTCAACAAGACCCTATGAACCATTATTTCATGCCAATTAGCATACATGGTGTAAGCATAGGAACGTATATAATGTCGTATAATAACATAAATAGTCACCTGGTACATGTCTGCGCGAATGACCTTCTGATTCTCTGGCTTTGAGTACCAGTCAAGTCTCATCGTCTCAATCTTTATGTACATGTCAACGGCCCACTGTTGGAAAAGGCGCCCCCCGAATAAGACGATGTTGAAAAGCTTCTTCCTGCACATTATCTTAAAGCAGTAGTACTCCCTTGCGCTCACAAATTTCCTGGATTGTGTTCCATTCATCTCATTGTCACCAAAATCGTCATCTGGGTTATCCTCGTTGTCATCTGAAAGTGTAACACCGACATTTAAATTTGCTTTATAGTTGAGCAAAAAATTACAGAACATCAGCGACGACCATTACCTGCAGGACAATCACCGGTTTGGTCTTCCCCAGGTGTGGTATGATCAACTTGTTCTGTATAATCATGTAAATTGGTGTCAAAATTTGCATGACAGAATCAAAAGAATTTAAAGAATTTCAATGACAACCATCAAAGTAGGATCACCTGTTTGTTCTTCCTGTCGTGTAGTATGATGAACTTGTTCTGCACCATCAAAGTAGGCATGTGAAACGATGTATGTCTAGGTTATCCTCATGACCAAGTTTATTGATGTCAGTATGTATTACATAATAGATTTAGTAGTCAATACCTGAAGGAAAATTAGTCGTTTGGTCATCATGTCGTGTGGTATGATGATCTTGTTCTGCATAACCATGTTGACATGTCAAAAGATGGATGACTGCAGCTATGTCGTATTGTATGTAATAATTGTAAGAAATTGCACATCAAACCTGAATGAATTTGAGAGGATTGGTCTCCTTGATGCGCAGCACTCTCCACTGAATCCTGGTTGATTTGAGAGGATTGGTCTGGATTGGTCTCAGTATATGGCATTCGACGATTCCAGCCGGTCTCCCCACGTGGGAAGAATAGTGGATACGACAAAGGGTCGTAGCAACCATAGTATGCTCTAATATAGAGGGGACGGTCTCCTCTTTTTGCACAAACGACAACACTCCTATCAAAGGTATTTTGAGGGTCGCTCCCTTCGACCCATATTGCTGCCACTTCTGAAGCAGTTGGCGCATTGTACCTTCTTTGATCAAGCTTGATATCTGTGTTCAGTGAGATTCTGTACTCATCCAGATTATCAACAGCACCAAGACTCTTAAACACTTGAGCATAAGGATTATGCTCTAGAATAGCCAAAATCTTTTGTATGAGATCTAGCCTAAGATTTGGTGACCTCTGAACCCTGTGCATCAGGTTTTCATCTGCATCGTATATATACAGCTGCAAATGCCGAGGGCCATTATCAGCAGACAACAGAGCATCAAGAGCATGGTACAACCCACCACATGCCCTAAATGTATAGACGCCGGTTCCGGCCGCAGTGCTGACTCGGCGATCAAGGGTGACACCAAGACTTGCGAATGAGAAATGAGAGTTGAAGTACCGAATATTATCTCTGAAATATTTTGCATCTTCATCAACCTGACTTGTAAACAACCTTTTCAATTCTTCATCTATATCATGAGTAAATACTCCCACTTTCCCCTTTCTACAACAAAATGCAGGCCCCTCATATTGGAACCGTTCAGCATCACAGTAGCGGCAGTCAGGCACTTTTCTAAGTACATGGTGATCTCTCGGCAGGTTCATATAAATCCTGTCATGAGGATCGTTGGTGGGAGTTCCATCAGCATGTTGTCGTTCCAGTCGGACGGTTTCAAATTGAACATCTGAAACAGAATGGACACTTGCATTATTTACTGAACATAGCCATGTCTTAGAATTTTTTTGGTACAAATATTTTACCTGGGTGGGCATACATCCTAGCTTCTTCATCAGGCTCGTGGTAGGCACCATCTCCATGTTGCAATTGCTCCACCGGGTCTAGTAGGCAATCAGTCGCGTGAAACATCAACATTTTGGTGAAACAAATTTTTATATGTGGAAGGTAATACAAATTTTTATACCTTCAAAATTGGTTTGTTCCACAACCGGCTCAAATAGTCCATATGGATCATCCCTGTGTTCAATGGAAGTAATCTGTGGAGTTTGGTTGTTTTGCGCTGCATACGGGGACGGTTCTATTCCTTGTATATTACCATTTCCTGCAATGTTTTGACAATTGAGAAGTAGTCCCTTCACATAAATATATTGATAACTTCGCATCATGTTTACTGGAGAAACTAACCGTGATTTTGAATGATGCAATCTGGGATGCAGGTGTGGACCAATGAACTGGGTTGTGGGTTGTAAACCCCCGACGCTTGTGTGAAGGGCACTGCATTGTATCGCATGAAGGATGTGCTTCAGGTAAGTGCCAATGCTAGTGGAACAGTAATGAACATAATAGAATTACCTTGTGGAATATGTGTCATGATTCCAGAATTTCCGTGCGTTATATGACCAGCTGGCACAGGAACAGGTCTTAGTCGTCCTGCAACGTGCTGCATCTGATACTGATCATTCCTGTGCAGCCAATCGGATTCATCGTCGCGGGGTATATCATTCTCCTTGTTGTGGGGGGTTTGTTCATATGATCGAGATGAACTTTGTCTGTTTGCTAAGCCTGCAAGAAAAATGCATCTCACTATTAGTCATATTACTTTAATTTTCCTGCAAGGTTTGAACATGCAATATATTACTCCATTGTGCAGCACCACCTGCAGTAGATACTTGTTGTAGTTGGGTGACACCCGATTGCACCGTAGCTGGTGTGTGTGTCACAGTGTTAGTGATGTTCTGGAGGGCAGTCGCTGCCCTTTTTTGGTCACGGTATTGGCGTTGTTGGCTTAGTATCCCAATTCTATTTTGTGCATAGCGCTCCCTGTCCCTTTGCCTCCTCCTTTCTTTAGGGTCTGTATGAAAGGAATACGGTTAATAGGATGGAGTAGCAATGTATGTAATTAGCTGATCATCATTACCAATGGCTATGGATACCGCTCCTTGGGTATCATTTTCCAGGGACATGGCCAGCTGGTTTTCCTTGGCCTCACGACGCCTTTTCATAATATCATCTCTATTTCGTGCATAATATTCTCTGTCCCTTTGCCTCTTCAACTCTTTAGGGTCTGTATAGAAACAATCAGAAAGTTGGGACATGAGTAATAGAATTGTTCATATTCGTGCATTTAAGCACTTCTGAATGTTTTTTCTGACAGTAGTTACCCAAGGAGCGTGTGTTAGAACTGTCATGTACTGGAGTGTGAGCACTCGCGCCGTTGGGAGAGGAGGTGCCGCCGCATTGCTGTGAATATGTAGGGTCTGTATGTAGATACATTAAGTATTTTAGCAGCTGTGCAATAGCCTACAAAATATGCAATAAAAACAGTGGGTATGGTTTCAGTTTTATTTACCTAAGGAGTGGGTGTTACGTATATCCTGAAACGGTGTGCGCGAACCCGTGCCATTGGGAGATGTCATGTGGTGGACTTCCTGTCAATATTCATGTCAGCAGCATGTAAATATATAAGATGTGAATGAATCTGAAACTAAAAGGCTGATTATCTAGTATAATTGTATCCTATTGTCAATATTCATGTCCATGTCAGTTTTGTCAATTCATCTTGTGTAGGCCAGCAGTTGTAATTTTAAGCATGATTTTTCTTACTACCAATTCGTTTTCGAACCCATACACAATTCATTTGTGTTGTTAATAAACTTCTGTACCTATAGTTAGTTGATGATAATATTTGGTGAGATCAACTTCCTGGAAAATTAACTTCAAACCATTTAGATTAACTAACATTCTTCAATGAAATACAGGGAACTGACTGCGGGTTGACACATATTTTGGCCTTTACACATATCCTGGACATGACCCCTGCTCACTGCATTGACCTTAGGAGGAAATTCAGTTGTTGACATTTGTATTACTCATTTAGAATGCTTTCTTTCTGTTGGAACTGAAAAGCAGCTGATACGAAGTGTCTGCCGTTTGGTGTTGACAGGTATACCCAAGGAACAGATATTCATTCGGGCTGCTTGCATGGACTTGAAATAATGTTCTATAAACCGATGGTAAAAATTCAAGCTCTACATAGGTTTTGAAAATCTCATATTAGTAGAATAAATTTGCAAGTACAACAGGCAGATTGAAAATATTAGTAGAATCCAAAGGTTACTTGCATGACGACACTGTTTGTATCTTGCCACAAAGCAGTGTTGGAAAGCGTGTACATACATATATATACTTGTGCATTAGTCGGTACAGTTATGTCTTGTTTCTTGTCTGCATTTCCTCATATATCCTGAATTTTGTAGGCGAGGAGATCAGAAGCTATATATAGTAGATCACAAGCTATAGTACTGTCACGAGGAGAAGGTGTGTTTGACACGCTTGCATTGCCATGGTTGGAACCTCACGAGCAAAAGGGCTGTTATTGAGCCATGCCTGCTTCATGGAGATTTACAGGAATTGACTAATCTGATTGTGATTATGTTACCTGTAGGGCTGGGGTACCTGGGGTACGTCGTGCGAGCAGGCGACGATCTTCGTCGAAGGCGGCGATCTTCGTCCCAGGCGGCCAGCAGGCGGCTTCACCCCAGGCGGCGACGGGCAGGAGCTGGGACGGGCAGGCGACGTCCCAGGAGCTGGGACGGGCAGGCCACGATCCCAGGCGGCCAGCAGGCGGCTTCACCCCAGGCGGCGACGGGCAGGAGCTGGGACGGGCAGGCGACGTCCCAGGCGCTGGGACGGGCAGGCCACGATCCCAGGCGGCGACGGGCAGGCGGCGATCCCAGCGACGATCCCAGGCGGCGAGCAGGCGACGGGCGACGGTTTGTGCGTCAATCAAGGCACGATCGCGGGGTTTCCCAGTTTTCCCAGTTTTTCCGTCGGGTGATTTCCGTGGGGTGAAGTTTGAGTCCGTCGGAGGAAATTGCTAAGTGCACCCGGATTTATGTTTTGTGAGACTGTTTGGTGGGGTCGGGGCATTATTTTGGTGTGGATTTAGCCGAACAACAGTTGGCGTGTTTATAAGTAGTGGAGATCACTGGAGGGTTGTCTTAGAAAACAAAAAAAATCACGGGAGGTTCTGGTGGTACGTGTTGAAAAACTTATCTGTACATGTCTAAAATTGTACGTAACTTTTGCATCTTTTAATATCAACCGTTACGAATAGAATCAACGGGTTATATATTTCTAGCGTATGTGGCTTAACGTGGTGTCTCGAAAAACTACCTCATTTTGCTTTTTAGTTTATAATAGATAATGGTAAAGGGCAAATTAATGAATGCAAAGAAATTATTAAATAAAACTCACGCTTTTAGTCTTCTTCAGAAGTTTTTGCAACCCAAAGTATGCTTTCTTCAATTCTGAATGTTCAGGGTCTAGACGGAGGCCTTTCTGATAGTGCCTAAACGGAAAATGTTGTTATTGGGTGCAGCAAATATTTAATCTTAGCGCCTTTTCTACTGCTGTATTATATGTCTGTACCAGCACGGAAACATGACTTTTCAAATGAAAATCACCTTACATAACTTTACCTGTTGGCAACATCATGGTCAGCAAGGTAATAGTATGCTCGACCACGAAGTAACAGTGCATCCAAGTCATCTTCATCTTCCTTGAGAATAAATCCTGTCTCCGAAATAACGCTGGAGTAGTCTTTTAGTGCTAGCAATGCTTTAGCCTTGAGAAGCTTTGCCTGAAAAACAAACCGGTGTCTTATTACTGCAGCTTGCTGAGACATGATAGTACAGAGTATTTGGTTGTACATAATTAGTAGGTATAATATACCTTTGAGCAACCTGGAGAAAAGACAAGCACAATTTTATTGACGTACTTCAAGACTTTTGAGAAGTCTCCAGCATCAGACTGTCTATAAGCAGATTCTAATGCATTTTTTGCCTGCAGCAACTGAGATAGCTCCTTTTCTACCGAAGCAGTCCCAGGCTTTAGCTCCAGCTACTTGTTGTAATCACTCTCAGCTTCCTTGTGTCTGAACTTCAGAAAAGCAGATTAGATAGGTGAGGATGAAGGAACGGTGAGAATTTGAAACAGACATCAATAGACTAAACTACTTCTGAGGGGCCACAAGAACAATTCGGAGGATGTACTACCTTGCAACATGGTACCCCGAAAAAAGATAAGATAGAGTATAAATAAGTATGACGGACGTAATTTACCTGCATCTCTGACGAAGCACCGATGCCCGCTGCCTGTAAGCTTCTGAATGATTTGGATCAACTTCCAAGACAGCATTTAATAGACCAAGAGCTCCATCATATTTCCTCAGGCTCATCATCTCTGAGGCTCGTTTGAACAATGTGGTGGGATCATTGTCCTGTGCGTCTGAAACATGAGAAGAAAAAGGGATATTGGTTATGAACTAGTCTAGAATGACGTAAACTCGAAACATCACATTCTGTCTCTACAAAAAAAACTGTTGGGTGGAGGTAACAGGAGGGATGGCGAATTAACACATTTGGTCAAACCCCATCACAGTATATACCATGTTCATTATAGACAAGGAGAACGACGAAGAGGATTCTGACAAGATATCTGAAAGTAACGATAAAGATTCGGACAGTTCTGAAGATATTTTTAACGACGAAGACAGAATCAGAGTTGCCTAAAGATTTTGTCTCAACGGGCATGAGAAGAACCGCCTCGTTGAACTTCTTCCCGTACAAGATTATATTGGAGTTCTATTTGTGACTCGCTTCACGAGCACTAATTTGAACAGACATGATATGGTATGTACCCACAAGACCGCTGCATGGCTCCTTAATTTCCTATGTTGATATTTAGGAATCATGAATCGCCTCTGCCGGCCGTATATAGTTATGTCTTTATCGAAAAATGACATAGTTATGTTATCTTTCATGCACAGAAACTACCTAAGGTGATAGCAGAAGAGGCTGGCATATCGGCTGAGGGCAATGCTGGACTACGACTTGGAGCAGCAGGGGCAGCCGTCAGCATCACGTACATCAAGAGAACCTACGATGATTGATCAACCTGTTATGATCATTCTTAGAAAGACCAACGACCTCATCTTGGATGTCATTATTGAGTTCCAGCTTATATAGAACCAATTCTGTCTTGTTAAGGTAGGGGGTATGGTGAACACTTATCTAATTAGCGAGCTAGCTACTTTGTTAATTGACACATGCGGTTGGAGACATGTTGTATGTGAATTGCTTCTGTTAATGGAAGAGGGGGTTGATTCCCTGGTGGTGACGATCTGTTAATTATTTTGTTTTGCTTCACAAAGTTGGACCCCCCCGGAATTATACCCGGAGGCAACGTATATTATGTCCGGATGGCTATGTCGGACCCCACGGGTACCATGCGACGCCAGCCATTACGTATGTCGCTCATTAGTCAAGATCACCGACGGGTGTTTCTGTTGGCTGTCTCTATATTGGAGACGGCTGATTCTCCGGCCGTCTCAAGGACGAGCTCATTACAGTCGGTCCCAGTGAACTGTCTCTAATGAAGTGTACATTAGAGATCCCCGCGCAGAGACGGGCGGTTTGTTGAACAACAAGACAGAAATGAACAATACTAATCACTGATCTCGTAGAATTGCATAGTTATGTTAGAAATAAAAACAATGAAAATACTAAAAAACTAGTCTGAATCCAAACATAATTATCGTGATTCTGATCTTGTACAATTGCATAGTTATGTTAGAAATCAAACAATGAAAATACTAAAACTAATCTAAATTCAAACATAATTATCGTGATTATGATATTGTACAATTGCATAATTATGTCAGAAATCAAAACAATGAAAATATTAAAAACTAATCTGAATCCAAACATAATTATCGTGATTTCAATGACACTACACGCATGTAGGAATTTGATTGTTTGTGCAGAAATAGAGGAATTGACATATGGAGGACAGACGATGATCGACAAGGGAAAAGACGACGGCGTTTGCTTTGAAAGCACAGGGATTGGGGCGGCAACGGAGTGGGAAAGGAGCTGAGGCGGTAATGAGAGCTAGGGAAAATGGTAGGGAAAATGGTGGGATGTGTCAGAGTCAATGCTGCACTTTAGTACCGATGAGAATCTTTTACGGATATTACATGCGAACGTCGACACAATAAGCTGATACTATGTGTTGTCTTAACTTTTATGATAGTTTGCTTCTTCTGGTTAAGCTGTATGTCGCAGCGTGTTTTAAGTTTGTGTGTCTCTTATGGCTAAGTTGTATGCCGCAGCGTGCAACCGTATTTGTGAATCTTTGTGTCCTTATTAATTTAAAGTTGGACACTTGGTGCCTTTTATCTAAAAAAACGTCGACACAATAAGCCGGTCAACGATGATCGACCATACGCCGCTTGGCAAAAAAATATCTTATGGCTGCTTACTCTACGTACCTGTCAGTGAGATGCGTCACCAATGTAATGTCGGGCGTCTCATCGGCAGTACTACTGACTACGTGGGTCCGATATACATTTCCGGAAGTCCCCGGGGTCTGCTGAGGATATCTTTGATCGGATTCTTAAAACCCGTCAGCGATGTGGAGTCAGGCGACATGGTTTTTTGTGATTTGAGTATTGACTAGGTAATATGCCCGTGTGTTGCAATGGATGAGAAAAAATATGTGTTGCGGGTGCTTACAAAGTAAATTCTCGTCGATATAGCCGCAACATGTAACATTAACCATCAGTTTCACGCATCCACATCATGTTGTGCGGTGCGACAATAGAGATGTGCGCCAACGCGAGCTCACTCAACTTCACAAAATCATTCAACTCCCTCCTAGGTCAGCAAGTAGAGGAAGCATAGTAGGACAGATAAATCATTAGGGAAGGAGTCGGCATGTAGATGCGAAGGGTTTGTTCGATAATCCGCCAATAATCCACTCCAACACCACCGCAAGCCACGTTTGTTCGATCATCCGCTCCAACACCACCACAAGCCTTCACTAACGAATTCTCGTCGAATTCCCGGAAAAATGGCTAAACCTAAATACTATCAATGAAATTGTTACTCCGCTAATCTGGTTCTTATTGAACTAAATAAGTATTTTAGTTTAAGAGTATATCAAGTATTTGAGTGCATGTGCATTGCCACGGTCTCACAACTCACAGTTATTTTGCCCGTGCGTTGCAACAGTAGCATACATATTCTGATGGCTCAACACTAATGATAACGATGATTATAGAACGAAGAGGTTCATTTTTTGATTTGGGCATTAACTTAAGTGAGTTAGAGAGCACATACTTTTTTTCTCCTTGTTCATTGATCACATTCATTCAGTGTTTACAACACACACATAGTTCTATTTGGTTATTTCAGCATACATTCTTTCTGTGTGTACATCATAAATAGCTACGAGTTGCATATACAAATCTATGATGTAAAGATTATAAAACATGAAGGATGGATCAAATAGTCGTATGTCTCCTTCATTTCTGACTCTGAACAAAGATCTGACCCTGCTTCTTCTACGTTGCAGGTGATTCATGCATAGATCTTAGCTCAACAGCCAAAAGAATAATCATATCATTCTTCTACTATCACTGTAAACAAAAGAGAAAAATTAAAATTCTCTTTTCTTTTTCTACTTCTTCCGATGATGAATGAGAATGTATAAAGAATGGTCAGACTGTATTACGTACTAATTGAATGGAACATTATTAGCAAAAGAACCTCCAAAAAAGATCAGTCATTTCTTCTGCACTTACTGTTGAGCTCTACAGAGAATGTGACACAGACACCGTCACGGTCTACAGCCGCTGGTCCAGCCACCAGGGCGACGGTTATCATCTAGCCATTTTCTCATAATACGTGCATGAATGGTTCAACCTGTACTTTTTGAGAACTCGTCAGAAAAAACAAGCATCCTAAAACGATTTGCATTGCTAACAGTAAACAATTGAGAACTTGTGAAGATTTCATGAATGAAATATTTTCAGTTGAAACCCCTGCTCCTAAGTTAAGCCACATGAAAATGAATATAATTTTTTGAGTTGAAACCCATGTTTCCTATGTATCTCTTAATGCAACAAAATAAGGTTCTTGTCCACACAGCAAAAATTGTTCGCTATTGTTTCATTATCAGTCTCATCATGAACTTCAAGTAACAAACATTCTGACACTTACCGTGACAAAATTCATTCGAGTAGAATAATAGTATAAACATATTATGACCGTAAATTGTGACACTTATTCTACAAAAATTCTGATACTTATCGTACTGAAGGAAGCAAATACCTCTCCACTCGTATATGATGGCAATTCTTTAGCATCTGATCAACCAAATTAATCACTAAGAAGGATCACCCTGCATGAGAGGGGTTTGCAGTGCATTTTGTTTAGTGAAAACTGAAGTATGCACAGAACCATAAAAGTGAAGGTTTTGGAGGCAACCTTCATGTCACGACCATTTTTTCTACCTGTACAGATACATCTGTGCACTCTTGAGACTGGCTTATAGAAATGATGGCCAGACCTTGATGTCAGCTCACCTCACATATGCATATGCTAGTGTGTTGTTCTTCAGGGAGCAATTGCTATATCTTCAGTTTGATTGTAGTTAATGGGTACATGACTGACATGAAATGAATTGATTTGGCTTTGTGATGCTTTCTGACACCACGAAGGAAGGAACATTACATGAGTGAGGAAAGGGTCTAGTTATTCTGTTTGCCTGACATCAAATTGAAGTTTTCTATGGCAGTTCAGTTCAGTACCAAGCATTGGGTTTAAACTCAGTGGTTCCTTACCAAAGATAACAAAAATAAGCTTTCAAAGTGGTAGGAAAAATAGGTATGTGTGTAATGGATAATATTCTTCTTTCTATGCGACCAGCATGCTTAGAGCTTTCCTAAGTCAGTAACTCAGTATAAACCACGCCTTCCATGTACATCCTCTATGGCAGCAATTTTTTGTAGATCAGTAGATGGATAACATTCTTGTCATTTCATCAAACCTGACAAAGACATGCGTCCTTCACCTCTCATCATACTTCAGATGAGCTATGGGCCGTCTAGGATCTCCACTCTGATTTTAAACTGCAAGAAACCGTGATGAATGAAAATTAGATATACCCCTGGGAAGTCGAACTTGGTGAATGAAACAACCGTGAGGTTCTTAATTCAATGTAGTTATGGTACTACCCCTCATAGAGATCTGGGGAAGGGGTGCATCTAAATGATATATACACTGCTATATGGATGTCAAACATAGGTTCTTCATGCTGGAAAAAGTAATTATACAGAGACATGACTCGTGAGAACCCATATTTGAATATTTTAAACTGCAAATAATTATACAGTCCGTTCAGAAAGCATGCATGTAATCAGAGTTCTAGGTGCAAGATCTGACTATTCTAATAACAAACATATGTATTAACACCCAGCCATATGAGTATCCACTAAACAACAATCATACAAGAACATATTATTTACTATTCCACAGGCTCACCTTAGATTCGAAATTTGATTAAGAAGAAGACAAAAAGAATCACGAAAAAAAGGAAATCAAGCGGGGAGGTCGGAACCGGGCCTCCATGCCCAGACCTTGGGCACCTACGCCCAAACCCTGGCCTCCATGCCTCAAGCCGCGCCTTCGTGTATCTGAGGATGGCGTCGGGCCTCCATGCCCCAAGACGTGAGGTGGAGGACTGGGACAATAGAGGGGCAGCGGTTAAGTCTGAATCAACCGGGGTGGAGGCGCTGACGGCCGGATCCGGCAGCTGGTCTGGTGTGAGGCGACGCCGGATGCAGGAGAGATGGATGTCACAGAGAGAGATGGCGCTTGGGGTGCGGCCGTGCGGGATGGGAAGGGTTCGTTTCACGGTGGAGGCAGAGTGACGGGGGCGGAACGCGGTGGAGCGCGACGAAACGCGGTCGGCGAAACGACGTAATGGGCAGACGACGGAACCAAACTCCATGGAGGGTGATGGAAACGAAAAGCGATAAGGGAAGCGAGGGCATGTGGCTGTCTGCCTCTCGGTCGAGCCATGGGACAGCGGCGACGGCACGGCGGTGGCCGTGGCAGCGAGATTGGGAGGAGAGAGAGAAGACATATTTTTTCTCACCCGATTTCTCCATGGAGGGTTTAACTCCTTCGCGAATGTTAACGAAATTCTCATTGCTTTCAAAGAAATGATACTAAACTCCATACATATTCGTTTGGTACAAACATGAAGAGTTGATCCGTTTCTCAACAACAACAAAAAGCCTACTGGCTTGATGGGCCGAGTTTTATAGCTCGTGATGCAATTGGATGACCCAGAATTGAAGGCTGGACGCAGCCGCCGCCGGCCAAGATGGAGGGCGAGAGGCAGCCGCTGCCGGCGTGTGTGTCCAAGGTGCTTGACGACGACGACCTCCTAGCAGAGATCATCGTCCGCATCGGCTTCCCCACCAGCCTTGTCCACGCCGCCGTGGTCTGTAGGCGCTGGCTCAGCGTCGCCTCCGACATGCCTTCATGCGCCGGTTCCGCAAGCTCCATCCTCCCAGACTCCTCGGATTCTACCAGGTACAGAGGTTGGACGGGAGCGCGGCCGCGCGCTTATTCCCCATGCTGCCGCCCCCGGAGCTCGCCGCCGTCGTCCGCCGTACGAGCTTCAAACTGGAGCCACTCGACGGCGCACTGACCGACATGGTGGTCTGCTGGAACGGTCGCGTCCTCACCAGCCGCCTCCGCACCATCCCCAACCAAGTACGAAACGAAGTCATAGTCGTAGGGCACAGCCCGCTGTGCCCTGATAGAGGTAAGCTCGTCGCCCCGGCATTACACCTCCCTTCCCATGACAGCAATTTCTGCAGTTACAGACAGCTCTTCTCCAAAGAAGACCAAATCTTGTTCTACTTTTACGTGCTGGTGAGGTCCAGCAGGGATGAAAGTGAAACCAAATCTAGGGTGCACGTATATGTGCTGCAAAATGGCGACGATGCTTGGCGCACGCATCTTACCTTGGCCGCGGACTACTTTTATGCAAGACTTACACCGGCCTCTATACTTATTGGCAACAAGATCTATATGGCGAGCTCCCGGAATGAAATTCTTGTCTTGGATTTGACGGCCTCAACCTCCTACACAATGCAGCTCCCAGCCTCCCACAAGCCGTGGATTTCCGCATAACAGGCACCACCATGTTATCACGGGCTGATGATCCTTCTGACTTGTGTTGTGTCTCATCCATGCCAAGGAGCTTCAACTTCATGTCTGGCTCAACAAGAGGGGCAACTGGTTGCTGGTAGAAAACATTTGCTTGGGTCGAATGTGTGCTAAATTTCTTCAGAATGACCCTACTGCTCTTCTCCAAATAAATCATGTGGGGGGCATACAGCTGGGTTTCTGCTCCTCAAGATGGGCCAATGGCCACTCTACTTAGATTAGATGTCAATATTTTGGACGTATATATCCCTTCGTGATGATCTGGCCTCCAGTTTCCCCCCCTCTCAAGGATGGTCATGCAAGGTTTGCTTCTTGGCCTTTCGATGATGTATGGTTACTTTTGTTAAGTCTTGTGACATCAGACATCTTGGTTCCTGAACCTGTTTTTCCGCTTATAGTTGCATAATAGCAATTTGTCATGCTGCTAGAAAATAACTTTTTGGTGCTTTCTCATGGACCTCTTATTCTGTTCTAATGTCATAGTTTTCTGAACTATGTGCAGTACTCCCTCCATCTTTGAATACAATGTCACTTCATATTTTTAGGACCAACTTTGACCATTAATTTTACCAACAAAATCTGAGTTATATGCCACAAAAACTATACCACTGGATGCACATTTCAAAGTACTTTCCAACGATATATTTTATAAAATATAAGTCATATTTAGTTGACCAAAATTAAAAGTCAAAGATCGACACGAAAAACGAAGTGGCGTTGTATTTAGAAAACGGAGAGAGTATTACATATTGGACCTAAAATGTACTCCCTCCGTTTCCGTTTTGTATAAAAGGCCACTACCAAAAATACATTTTTGCTTATATACAAGGCCACAAACAGTAATCGAGGCAAATTAATGACCTTTCTATGCTTGACACTGTTAATGATGAATATTAATTGCCCAAATCCAATCAAACCTTGCATGCATGTGGTGCATTGGTGGAGAAATGTAAAAACATTTATTAGCCCGTGAAACGAGAAGCTTGCAACGTTTAGTTGCCAATGATTTAAATAGGTATTAATCAGTTCAAGGCTTTTTCTTGGTATCCGATATTTGAGTTCGTGGCCTTGTGTACAAAAACGGAGGGAGTATTTAAAACATGGTTTTTAAGGCAAGCGATAAGGTACGACTATCTCGATGAAGTGTACGACTTAATTAAACATGAAGTGTACGACTGTCTCGATGAAGTGTTCAGCGTCGTAAGAGGTCCCGGCCGCTGCATGTTCCTCGCTGCAGTGTCGTTGTGACTGCTCCCTAGGGCTTGTAGACGACGACCCGCTGCCTCCCAGCACCTGGGTGAGCATGTCCCATCATGCACCTGGTTCTGTCGTCGCCTTCCCTTGCCCGATCTACTCTTGTTGTGATTGTGGAAGGATGTTGCGGTGAGGAAGAAGGTTGGGGCCATGAAGAGGAGGTAGGAGTTTGAGGGTTGTGTGTTGCTACCACGAGGGAAGGGAGGAGAAGGTGGCGGCTGTGAAGAGGAAGAAGGAAAGAGGATAGTGCAATTAGGTCACGGGGAGGAGTATATGGCCACTAGATGGGCTTTTGGGCCGCTCGTAGGTGCATAAGCAGTGGCCTATCTCTCAGCCATTGCTATTTTTTTCTATTAATAGAAGAGCAGAGCTGCCTGGCTGCCGATTCCTATGTTCCTCAATGTTTAAGGTGTTGCCCCTCCTCCGCCTTAGGATGCTTCACCGCCTTGTAAACCATGCTTTAAAACCATTTATAAGAGGATTAAAATATCAAAGATCCATGGACTTACTATGACATTGACCACTGTGTTTTCTTGCCTAGAAATATTGTCACGAACCCAACTTGCCTCTTGTTTCGCTTCCTATTTCTTAAATATATTCATGCATTTTTTTTGTGATCCAGATATATCACAATGAAAAATTGCTTCTATATGACATTGCTAGTACAAGCTAACGATAGTTGATTTATACTGTCGGTTGCATTTCTCATTCTATAATTAGAGTTTTGTTTACTATAAAAAAACACATGTCCGCCTGGAATATAAAGGCATTAAACTTTTACTGCTGTAGTTTTTGAAAGTAAAAAGCTATATTGTATTATTGCTTAACCAATGTCATTATTTTGATTTAGGACTGAACATAACAGTTAGATACCGTTGTAGTATCACTTGTTTGTGTTAGTCCATTTGATATTTTCGTTCTTAAATATTACAACGACAAGACAAATATAGTGTGCTTAATTACCTCCATTCTTATACTTCGTTGTTTTCCTCTGAAACAGCAATGCAACTTGAAGAGCAAGTACATGTCGGCAAGAAGGGCAGCACTGCAAATGCGCTCAACTGCCCGCGTCTGATATACATTCTTTTTCGAAACGAAGGCAAAAGCTTTTGCCTTATTCATTAATTAAGAAGAAGGTGTCTGGTTTATTAGCAGAAGAAACCGGGCGAAAAAACCATACAACACACACCCACAACATAGGGAGGAGCCCACACAACCACAGAGAGCAACTAGGGATGGCAATGGGTACCCATTACCCACGTACCCTGCAGGTAAAAACCCTATTAGGGTAAAGGTTTGGGAAGAAAAAATACCCATGGGTATGTAAATGGGAAAATCTCGTACCCATCGGGCAAAGAGGGTATGGGTTTGGGTTCGTAAAACCCATACCCGCGTACCCATGTACCCTTCTAAATCTGTAACAAGTGGGTCTCCCAATAATAACCTAATGTACCTTCTAATTTTTATGACTATGTGTTGTTGTTTATCATTAAAATGTGTTTTTGTTTATGTGCAAGTGCTGATGTTTACATGCGTTTCTTATGCGAAGTGTTGTTGTTTATAAGTATATGTGCTGATGCTTACAATGTGTTGTTGACAATGTGATGCTATTTATAAGTATGTGCTACTATTTAAAGTTATATGATTATATGATGTTGTCTACGACAATTTTCTGCTCAATCTGTTGTGTTGCCAATGCAGGTATTTTTACCCACGGGTACCCTTTTACCCTGTCGGGTGAAGGGTATGGAAAAATGTTGTACCCGCACAAGGGTATGGGTATGGGTGACGGGCAAGATTGAGGGGGGCGGGTAAGGGTATGGGGTGGCTCCACCCTTACCCATACCCTGCGGGTGCCATCCCTAAGAGCAACATCTAAGACCAACAACACCCACAGCAACAACCTCCCTCTACCTATAACAACCGCGAACAGACGACAACTCTAAGACCACGCATCTGTTAAATGTCTCTTTCCTATTCCCCTCTTTCTTATCTTACCCTTGATGCTAACCGTCTTGAGAGATTTCTCCACCTTGTGTCGTCACCTGTGTCTACTTACCACGGGACCTACTCTCAGAGAAGTTCATGGTGGAAATAAACATTTATTTAGTCTTAGAAAATTAAATAGGTGAAAGACTGAGATTTCTGGTAGCCATCGAAATTTGTCTACCGTTGATCTCCTTGACCGTGACCAGATGCTAGACTTTTGGTCACGAAGAGAGTTGAACCATAATCACTAGAACAATTTTTTTGCATCGCGTGGTCATGTGGTTGATGCGATGACCGGATCTTTATTTTGTTGATGGTCTCCAACTCGCTCTAGTGCGGTCTATGACGGTAATATGAAGGCGTCAAGTCATGCGGACATGTGTGACAGGTGCGCTACACAAGACGTCTTCTCCGCGGTGTCAAGTCATGCATGTTTTTGTTTGATCGAAGATGGTGCGACAGTGTTTGCAGGTGTGGTAGTATGGGGCGTCATCTACTTCTCATTTCTACTCCATCGGCATCTCGTTAACGATGAGTCATTGGCCGGATAGGTAATGATGGTAGAAGCGTTAGCATCAAGTTTGCATACTTCAGTGGGAACATTTTTGGCAATGTCAACGCGAGCTTGTGTCATGACTTTACGGAGGGTGGTAGCTAGAAACTTGTCTTTGGATGAAAATTTGGAGCTCAATTTCGGTTGGACTCGTCATTATCGACGTGCATGTATTCCTTCTTGAAGCCTTTGCCTAGGAGTTACCGCCGCGAGCCATGAAGTCTTGGGTTTATTTCCTTTTTATCTTGCAATAAACTTATAGACATCTGCACGTTTCAATGCAGAAGCGGCCAAGACACTCCCCTTTAAAAAAAAAACATAGTTGGTCGCCAAACGTGAGATGGGCTTAGGCGTACGACCTTAGGTTGAACTAGAGCAAAGGAGGTTTGGAACAGTTTGGGAATCATGCATATTATTGATCAAGCGTTGCTGGTGGACAGATCTGGCTTGGTTGTGTTGGAAGAGCTGCTCCGAAATTATTTCATCACACCTGATCATCTGGCAGCTGTAGGTCTTAAAGAAATAATTGCTGTGGGTGCATGGTATATTTGGTGGCAGCGTAGGGAGGTGGTGAAGGGTGAATCTGTTGCTCCTCCGACGCGTACAAGTTTCTCAATTCATGCACTTACACTGAATTATAAAGGAGCAACCTCTAGAGCGACTCCTCGGGAAATTAAATGGATTAGGCCGACTTCTGGTACGTATAAAATTAATGTTGATGCATGTTTCTTCTCTAATGGCACAGGGGCTTCAGGCTCGGTGGTTCGTAACTCAAGAGGCGATGCTATTGCGGGTTCGGGAGAGTATCTCGAGCACCTCTTTGATGCTGCATCAGCGGAGGCTGTAGCCCTACAGAAGGGTTTATCGTTAATTGAAGATCTTGGCTGTTGCCCGGTGATTGTAGAGTCAGATTCATTGGAACTTGTTGAGGCAATGAATGGTGTTATAGAGCTGTGGAGTCCGCACTCTGCGATTCTTATGGACTGCTTCGAGATAGCCCAGAGAATTGGGAGAGTGAAGATCCAGCATTGCCCACGGGAGGCAAATACGGTTGCACATAATATTGCTAGGTTTGTTTATGATTCGAAAGTTGATGTGTATTGGGACGATGATCCCCCTAGCTTTATTCGTCCGGATGTAATGAACGATGTAAACTTGTTTGGTTGAGGCAGCAAGTACTAGACGCACTCTTTTCCTTCCAGGGTACCTATGGGGACTGGAAGGTTTTTAATGAGGCGGCTTGCTGACCTGTTATAAAGTGGTAGAAAATTCAAAAAAAAAAATTGAGTTGACAAGCCAACGGTCAAGCCTAGGTTCAACATCAACTAACAACCTCACTGGATCTTGATTCCATCTCCGACACACAAGTACGACTTTCGTCCGTAATAATTAGTAATTAGTTAGTTTTGGAAAACACTCCTTTTTGTAAGCCATTAAGTCCAGTTTTATATCCCCCGTATCGTTCCAATTTTATCGGATGTCCCCGAAGGGACAGTCCAGTTTTATATCGGATTTGCTATATCTCAGCGACTGAGAATTTGTTATGTCTTAGTCGACTCGTTAGCACCGTCCGATTTGTTTCTGCTGATTCGATCGTTAATTGTGTTGTTGTTTCGTTGTGGGCTGTTATGTGCGTTGTGGCTGGTCTTGGCTTCACTGCTGGGTCTGGTCTAGGCTACCTATATGGGCTTGTCTCTTTAGGCTTGGCCGCCTGTAGTACATATGACAAGGACCATTTTTAGTGGGCTTCACAAAGCTTTTTGTGTCTTTCTTTTTTACAGATTCCTTGTTAGTTTTTTCCTAGAGCCGACTTTCTTTTATGTTTTGACGCAGGTGAGAGCAAGTGACAAATGAGTAATCTTAGTACACTTTTGTGTTTTGACGCCAAGAATAAGCTTGGTTATCCAGTAAAATTCATTATTTGTCAATATTTAAATTTTTCACTACATTCATTTCATAAATTTTATCTAGTCTTGATTTTTTTATTTTTTTGCACGGCATGTTTTCTATTTGTCACCATCAAAGTTTTTTATTTTTGCATTTGCACTTTTGTATACACCGAAGGCATTTAATTCTTGTGTTTAACCTACCTAAAATGTGCAACTTATTGGCTTATATCCTTTACTTTCAATTTTTAACATTTCCAATATTGCTGACCCATTGGATAGAAAAATGCAACCACAATTCAGAGAAAAATGCAACTAGCATCGGGTTGCACTTTTATGCAAAGAAATGTGCAACTCGTTCAGTTACACTGTGCTAAACATAAATGTGCAACTCTTTCGGTTGCACATTTCTGCACAAAAAAGTGCAACTGGAATGTATTGCATTTTTTGAATTGAGTGATATTCATCCGATTGCACTTGTATGGAAAAATGTGCAACATGTTTAGTGGCACTTTTCGCGGCAAAAATGTGCAAATCGTTCAGTTGGACTTTTCTGCCGTGAGAAGTGCAACTGGAATGTGTTGCATTTTTCTGTAGTTACATTTTTTGAATGTGCAATTAGAATTGTACTTTTCTCTTCGATGCGAGTTGAACTTTTCTCAGGAAATGTGCAGCTCTAACCGGTTTTCCGATACAAGTTGTATTCTTCTCAAGAAATATGTAATTAGTGATTGGTTTTTTAAATGACTTGCACTTTTCTCAAACGGATTTATAAAGTCACAGTCGACTGTTTCTTTTTTAAGTCGCGGTAAATGTTTACAAAAGTGCAACTTTCATCCTATTGCACTTTTCTGGAAAGAAATGTGCAACTCGTTCGATTGCACATTTCTACCCACTTTTATGAATTGAGTGAGACTTAGAGAAAATGAGTCGACTGAGACATAGCCACTCCCTTTTCCAAACGAGTTGCACTTTTCTAAAAAAAACGTACAATTAGCAAGCAGTTCAATTCATGCAACTATAGGTTTTAAATGTCAAATCAGAATTTGTAGAGCAACTACACATTTTGTAAACCTAAAATTATATACATGTTTTTATTGTTTGCACAAGTCCTTTTTTTGTATTATTTACTTTGATTTTTAAAACTAAGACGACCGTCAGCGTGCAGCTGGCAACGTTGGCCGTGTAAGGGAAACTGGTCTCTGTTTTTTTAGCAGCATACACTCATTTGCTACTTCTTATAGGTAAACTTATTCCACTTTCTGGGCAGAAGATACATCCCACAAGCAACACAAATAAAGCCCATTAAATATGGGCTGATGAAACTCAAGCATAAGACATAATCGATAGACACCACATGTGACACGATTATGACTGCCACTCTTGGGTCACGTCCCTCGCAGGTCGTCTGGAGATGCACTTCAGCTGGGACTAATTAGACGTACCAAAGATGGGTCATCCACTCGGATTTGGCACCACAATTGGTTACTGAGAGACTCAAGACTGATACCAATAGTTGCTATAAGTAGCCAGCCTCTACTAATGGTTTCAGAATTAATGGATCATTCGACCAGAACATGGCGTGAAGATATTCTGCACCAACATTTCTTGCCAATGGATATCCAAACCATAAAAAGCATTCCTCTGAGTACTGCTGCAGTTGAAGACTGGTGGGCGTGGCATTATGAAAAAACAGGGTATTTCTCGGTCAGATCTTGCTACCGTCTTCTAGCATTGACGAAAAAAACCCGTGAAGATTGGCTTGAGGGCCGTTAGTCGAGCTCTTCGGCCTCCTCAGAGCAAAAGCAGTGGTGCTCGTTGTGGAAGATTAAGGTACCTGGCAAGTTTAGAGTTTTTCTCTGGCGTCTAGCTCACAACTCCATACCGACAGGTTCAGTGCGATGCAGCAGAAATATGGCACGTACAGCGGTGTGTGGACTTTGCAATGCTGCGGCAGATGATTGGAGGCATTCTCTGTTGGATTGCAACGCATCCAGATGCGTATGGCTCTGTTAGATGATGAACTAGTTGAACATATGACCACATACCAGTGCTGCAATGCTAAGGAGTGGCTATTCTCACTAGTAGGGAACTGCCATTCTATGGAATGGCATTTTGTGGCGCACCAAGTAGCCATGCGCCACAAAAAAAATATTCTGTGGCGCACCTGGCTACATGCGCCACAGAAATGTGACTTTCTGTGGTGCGCCACAGAAAGTCACATTTCTATGGCGCATGTAGGATGTGCGCCACAGAAATGTGCCTTTCTGTGGCGCATGAAGGGTGTGCGCCACAGAAATATGCCTTTCTGTGCCGCATGGGGTGGGATGCGCCACAGAAATGACACATTCTATGGCGCATGAGGCCATGCGCCACAGAAATCAGCAATTCTGTCAGAACCCCCCCCCCCCCCCCCCCCCCCGAGCTTTGCAAACAAGAAAAGAAAATGATAAAATGTTCAAAAAATAAAATCCTTTGAGATGTAGTTAGGTTTTAGTGTCTAGTTGGTATAAAAAATTTAAAATATGAATTTTGACCTTTTTTTTGCAAAAAACAGAAGAAAAAAACTTTGCAGGGGCATAACTTTTGCATACGATGTCCAAAAAATGCGTTTAATATATCAAAAAAAACTAGAGAAAATTTGGAGTTCGATTTCACCCGGGTTTACCCGGTCAGCAATTCTCAGATTCTCGAAATTCCAAAAGAAAAAAAAAGTTATTTCAAACAGAAGATTTTTTTCTACAAAATCAAAAAAATAAAAAAATTCAAAAAGTCCAAAAAAAAGACACAGAAATGTATAACAAAGAAGATTGTTGAATTATTTGGCTTTTTTGTTTTTTTAAGTGTTTTGACTTTTTTGACTTTTTTGAATTTTTTGGATTTTTTTCGATTTTTTTAAGTTTTTTTGGATTTTTTAAACTTTTGAATCTCCTTTTGAAACTTTAGAAGTTTTTGAAAATTTTGAAATTTAAAAACACACATATATAACATATACCACACATATACACATACAACACTTAAGAGGGTTCAAAAAAGTTAAGCGTGCTAGGGTTGGAGCAATTCAAGGATGGGTGACCTAGCGGGAAGTCATCAGTTCAAAAAATTCAAAAAATCCAAAAAAATTCAACTAATTAGGAATTTCCATATTATTTCATTTTTTGTTTTTTTTGAATTTTTTGAAGCTTTTTTGCATTTTTTTGAATTTTTGAATTTTTTGAGAATTCTGTGACGCACGGGGTAGGGGTGCGCCACAGAATTCTGGTTTTCTGTGGCGCATCTGGGGGTGCGCCACAGAATTCACATTTTTGTTGCGAGGATTCTGTGGCGCACCCACTATGCGCCACAGAAACAGTTTTTGGTGCGCCACAGAAAGGCACTTCCCTACTAGTGTCTTTCTAATTGAATCACTTACGCATGTGGATTTTGTGAAAGTTGCTGTAACCCTTTGGGCGATTTGGTGGACTCGAAGGAAGGCTATCCATGAAGAAGTGTATCAGAGTCCACTCTCAACCTATGCCTTCATTAACAGGTTTGTTGATGAGCTGAACTTAGCAAAGCCTGCTACTGTTGTTCGCCCCCAAGGATGCAGAGTTGGAGGTTCAGGTAACCAAGTACCCAGATGGATTCCCCTCCCATCGGGTACATGAAGATGAATGTTGATGCTGCAGTGGCTAAACAGGAGGCAAGAGGAGCTATTGCTGCTATCCGTAGAAATGGAGGAGGAGTGTATTCAGGTGCTTCAGCCCTTGCAATCCCAGGAATTTCAGACCCGACGACCTTGGAAGCACTTGCTTGTAGAGAGGCGTTGGCATTAGCTCTTGATCTGGGCCTCCACAAAGTGTTCATTGCCTCTGATTGCCTGGAAGTTGTTAAGGCGATTACCTCTGGCACATCGACAAGCTACGGTTCCATTATCAGAGAGATCAAGGTGCGAATGGACAGCTTTGAATCAATACGTTTTGTACACGAGCGGCGGGATAGTAATGTACCTAGCTCGCTCCTCTCTTTCGATTACTTCTGGGCGCCGTACTTGGCTTATCAATTCTCCAGATGTAATAGCTGTACCTCATATATGATTGAGTAATAAAGAGTGTTGGATCCCCTCAAAAAACTCTGGCGGCGATTAACTTGGTGCCGCCTTTGGAGGAGATCTCTGGCGAGTAGTTGCCATGCCGTTCACGCAGTTCTGTTAGCCTTGGCTACTGGTCTGCCATTCATGTTGTCTTTCCTTTGTTGTTTGCTAGTTTCTTACTACTCCCTCCTTTTTTAATATAAGATGTTTTAGGTGTTGTACATGTTGTCTAGATACACACTAAAGTGAGTGAACCTACACACTAAACATGTCTACGTACATTTGTGCACATATGAATGTGGACAAATGTTAAAACATCTTATATTAAAAAACGGAGGGAGTAGCTTGTAAACTGTACTTTTTCTATCCTTTGAAATGCATTGGCAGAACAACTGCCGTTAAATCTTCAAAAAAAGATCCCCTCAAAAAAAAAAGTGACACGATTATGTCGTACGGTCGGTCGACTGAGAAATGCTCTGACGTCTCTATTAGAGCGATCCACACAACCGTTAAGAAAGGACAGCTATAGATGTATTTTTTTAAGGACATAGACATTAGACAATAATGCAACATGTGCAATTAGTTGTCATGAGCCACATACATACATTGACCAAATAAAAAACACAATAGTTCCAACAAAAGATAGATAGTCGTGCACAGGAAGGCCGAACGATCGATATAGTGAAGCACCGACGGCCGGATCTCACTCCCCATAGAAGAGGTCCTCAAAGCACTGCAGATACTCAGGCTCCAACGCAAACAAGACGGCGATGCCGTCGTCCCTGTCGGCGCGTTGGGTCACGTACGCCATCCCGCTGCCGAACATCTGCGCGGGCGCGACGAAGCTTGGCGCGCCCCAGCCGAAGTCGGCATCGTACATGGGCATCCCCAGCCAGCTCACCACCCACAGGTCAGACTCCAGCATGATAAAAATTTCAAATTTGGGCAGCATATATTCGTATATATATCAATAATTTACTGATTCATAACATATTAATATAGTCACATAAGAGATACGAAAAACCAGTGTACTGGATGTAGTTATGTCCACATATTACAAACATTCAGTGGCAGCAATTCAGTACATAGTTCTAAGAAAATATTACATAACAATCAAAATCAATCAACATGTAGCTAAAGTTAATTCAAGATATAGTTCTGTGCACATATTACATGCCAATAACACAATATAGGGTTGAGTTTGGCTCCAAATATGGTCAAGCAGAAAAATTTTGGTCCAAAAGTTTTGGGCGTCCGAGCCGAAATAGTGGCTAAGGGACTAAATCGGGGCTAAATCAATGTAGCCGGTCTATTAGCGGCTATTATCATTTTAGCCTATGAAGGTCATAGTCATAGCGCTGAACCTCTCGAAAGGCTATAGCCGCCCGGCTATTTAAAACTTTGCTAATAATGCAAACAGCAAGCCTACATAAATAAGGTCCTAATTAGTGAGGAACTTATATTACTGCGAGGAAATTATTTTTCGAGAAACATCAACTACTAGCTAGTATTATACTGTGTCTGTATGTGTAGGGCAACACATGGCCACCGCGGCCAACTACTAGATCCGGAATCCTGTTTCATTGCACGCTATTTCGTTGACAGCTATTTCGTTGACATTTTGCCATATTGTATTACTAGTACGCTTGCCAAGTACGTCCGCGGCAACTTCCAAGAAAAACGCACGGGAAGACAGCAAAGACCAGAATTAGAGGTGAGACACGAAGTAGTCATTGTTTTGTCACCTGAAACATGGCCATAACGCTGGGCAGGTCGTCGGACGGCACGAACAAACGCCTGACCTCCGGCGAGGGCTCGTAGTTCCCGAAGAGGTCCTCCCCGGCGCAGTCGGCCCTCGCGACGACGAAGAGCGCGCCCTCGCCGTTGCAGTCGATCTGCAGCCGCCCGCCCTCGTCGGCGCCGAGCCGCCCGGCCAGCGGGTAGAACAGCACCAGCGCCTTGGCGAGCGCTGCCCTGAGCCGGTCCGGCGAGAAGAAGTCTGTGACGCCCGCCGTCGGGGCCGGGTAGTAGTAGACCAGCGCCGTGTGCGTCTTGGGCACGGCCAGGTCGAGGTTGGAGAGCCACAGCCCCAGCCGCGGTGTCTCCTCGCTCGGCGCCACCAGCAACGACTCCACCACGTCCACCTTCATCTTGGTCTCTAAAACTATCTCAATGTCAAACTTCCTAGGTAGCAGTGGAAGAGAGACGACCTGCAAGGACATCACATATATACAATTTCAGGTGTGGGCGAGGCAAACCAAACCCACGTACGTGCCACTAATTTGGCCATGTTCTCTCCAAAAATGCGCTGGAGCACACGGCGACTACTTCCCATAATATCTCATCGTACCCTTCTCGCCCATGTCCACGATCTCCATCAACCATGCCTCTATAATAATTAATTTATTTTTGCACATGTCACATATATATGGAGGTGTATTTTAAAAATTATTTTTTCTACATGCACAACAAGCTCCTAAATTTGATAACGGGGATTAAAAATGGCATCAAAAGTTTGCATGTTTTTCATATTCCTCTACAGTATAATTAGCTCTCAGTTTTTGATAGTATATTGTTTGCATGTTTATGAATATGGTCGATTTTTTAGGAGGTTACAAATATATCAACGACACAATATTTTAAAAGTAACATTTTTAGAATCTCAAAATAAGTTAGAATTACAAAATATGGTCATAAAACTTTGAAACTTTTTGAGAATAAAAAATATAATTTATTTTCCATCTCAAAATAACAACCTATTGAATATGAACTAGTAATATAATAGATGTCACAAGTCACTGACATCGATTTTACGATGCCAATGACTTGTCACATACATTAAATTATTAGATCATAACCAATAAGTGTTATATGCAGCACCTAAGTTACGAGCATGGTGAAATCGATGCCAATGACTTGTCACATACATTAAATTATTAGATCATAACCAATAAGTGTTATATGCAGCACCTAAGTTATGAGCATGGTGAAGCTTGAACACCCCTTGCCACTAGTCTGTGACAATCTGGTAACGCCAAATATGTTAGCTTGCTCACCACACACATGACAGTATGATACAACACGTATATAGACACATCAAATCTAAAATAATCCGACTCTATAATTCCTTACCACACTCAGCTATTAATAATATTTTTCCGTACAAAAATTTCTTTTTCAATACAGTATAATCTCAAATTTCCACACACCATCCAAATATGCAAGAAACAACAAACCTGACAGAATACTATCAAATTACTAAATCTGAATCTTTATTGGATCCTCTACCTTTTGTTTCTTCATACGAGGGTTCAATATGAACGTGAAACTTAAACCCATGCACATTATTTTTGCGGTCTTCACCTTTTTGCATACTTTTCTACCATGCTTACAAGCATACCCGTAAGGTGGCTAATCAAAACCATTTTCGATCGTCTCTTTCTCCAACTTTACGTTACATTTTCTCTAGGTTTTTCAGAATAACGTGAAACTAACCTTCCGCGCTGCTATCTTGTCCTCACGGTATAAAGTATGTGGACACATACAATTCGCATGCACTGCTGCGTACTGGCCCAAGACGGTTTACCGTGTCAATCATGTTTGTGTGTGTCATTGCTCATAATTTGCGTCTACTCAGCCAAATTCAATGCCACGACATCTCCAATTGGATATGGAATGTCGTAGGTGGACACGATCGAGCTGGCTGATTTACTATACACACGGAGCACTGTTTTTTGTTGCATGCCAGTGTGAGATTAATCGTGTAGAGTCATATCAATTCCACTTCGAATATCAGCCTCGGGTTTGATCCAAATTCCCATTATGTGATTTGGTCATATTGGCCGGCTGATATCGTTTTCACCTGTTTCGAATTTGATTATTTGACAAATGATTCAAATTTTCAATACATTTACAAAATCAGACAGAAATTTTTTCAGATAATTGTACAGCAGCAGACGCGCAATCTAACTCGTTGAGAACTACCCGCAAAAAGAAAAACTCGTTGAGAAATGAGAACTTCTTTTTTCTAGAACTACCTCGTGCGCCAATCCAGTTCATCGTACGAAACTATGCTAAGCCCAGCCCGTTCGAAGAGATGTGGCTCAAGCCCAGCCCAAATGCATACGAGTATTCTCCCAAACAGAACGACCTGAACTTCCGCCGCCCGCTGCCGTCACTTCCGCGACCATGGCAAGTGCTGCAGCAGAAGCGGCGCCTCTCCACCGCGGCCTCCCGGACGAGATCGTCGTCTGGGAGATCCTCGTCCGCCTGCCCCCTAGAGCCATCCTCCGCTGCCGAGCCGCGTGCTCCGCCTGGCGCCACGCCACCTCCACGCGCGACTTCCTCCTCGCCCACCACGCCCGGCAGCCCACCTTTCCCCTCCTCCAGGCCTACGAATACGGAGGCTACGACGTCAACGTCATGTCTGTAGACATCATCCCCTTCGACCACCGCGTAGGGCTCACCGCCGCCGACAAGCGCCGGTCCGTCGCACGACTTGACCACGCCAGCTTCCAAGTGGAGGCCTCCTGCGACGGCCTCCTCGTCCTCTCTATTGACGCCACGCAGTTCGCCATCTGCAACCCGGCCACTCGTCAGTATGCTCCCCTCCCGCTGCTTCATGGTTTCATGGTCTTGGGAATGTACCCGTGCCCAGGCGAGTACCGGCTACTGCTGAAACCAGACCCTATGTACGATGGACCTGACGCTCTATATGACTACTACCATGTCTTCACATTAGGCTCTGGCCAGCCGCCGAGACACATAGGGTGCCCCGATGCCGAGAGACTGGAATCCAGCATCGCATCTGTCCTGCTCCATGGTAGTCTGCAACTCTGCATCGGTACAAAGGCAACATGATAATGGTATTCGATACCACAGTTGAGTCGTTCCGGCAGATGCGCTCTCCGATTGGTTCTAGCAACGCTCAGCTGTTTGAGATTGGTGGCATGCTTGGCATGTCCAGCCGTAATGATGGAGCGAACATCATGGATATCTGGGTGATGCAGGATTACCAAGGTGAGGTCTGGACCTTCAAGCACCGGGTTGAATTGCCGCTTGCAGAGTTCGAGGTGCTGCTTCGAAAGTACTGCTATGAGAAATATTGGACTGTAGTGGTAGCTTCTTGGGATGGTGATCTGCTGGTGCTGGTAAATTTTGGCAAGTGGGTATTTCAGGTTGACATGGATGGCAAGTTGGTTGCTAGTTTCCATCACACAGCCCTCCTCCTACCTTCTCAACATCAGCTCAAATAAACTCTTGTTCAGCATGCCTTCTTTCCGACACTAGAGGGTTATGTTGTGAGCTCCCTATCTTCTTTGTTGCTGCACATAAAGTTATAATCGACAAGTCTTCACTATTCAGGAGGTTGCATGAATTCAATGCTTATCAGGCGGAAGGAACTACTCCTACTCATATTCGAAGGGTGCCAAGTCAACATGGTGCACATTTTAAAGTGCTAACCAATCCGCTTCACCTCTGTATTTTATTGAACGGGACAATCGACTTTGCTGTCTTAATTAGAACATCGTGTCAACATAATTCTCCATCTATTGTGTTTGATATGTACTACTATCTTTTGTCTGCGTGTGCTCTTGCTCTTATCTTATGTTACTTCTTAGCAATGCAATCTGGTACTTTCTTTTGGTAGTAGAAAATGTGGACCCATTTCTTTGTGAATTCTGTTCCTGCAGCTGAATCTTTGAACATATACATTGTTCTTCCCGGTCTCTGTTAATATTGCAATATCTCTTGTTCTAGGGAAGAAGCAGGTTTCAGATTTAGTTAATGGTGGTGTGTGCAACTGCTGCACATTGCGGCTGGGCTTTGAACAGGGTATGAATGTAATGTTTCATCTGTTCTTGCAGTCATTGTAATGCAACAGTACGAAGAGCAGAGTATTTGAACAGATAGACCAGTGTGTGTGCTATTCAACAGCAAGTACATGCATACCTATATAAAATTTTCACCTCAAACTGCTGCATAAGTCTCGAGTTGTTCTTTCTGTTAAGAGTTGTGAAGTTGTAGTTTACCATTCAGCTGTAGTTTATCCTTTTTGTTTATTGTAGCAGCAATTTAGCTTGGCAGGATGGAACTGGTTGGGGAGACTTTGGAGGACCCTTATATCTTTTTCAACATATTTGGTCAAACTTCACGGAGTTTGACTTTGACTAAACCCAGAACGCAAAGAAATTGTAAACGGAGGGTGTAGGTGATTGATGCATCACAAAGTTCTTCTCACGTATAAAATTATAATTTCAGGGGTAAATTATGGTCTCTAGCAAACTTTTACCCCAACTAGTGACAAGACAGTAAGGCCCCATAATAAACACCTGCCCGTTTAGCTCTCCAAAAAAAAACACAGCGCCAATTTAACACACAAAAACGTCATCAGTAAAGTCTGACCTGCATAAAGCGAAGTTGAACTGAAAGCCTCAATGAAATCCTCGGCCGCCACTGCCGCCAGGGAGACCGCCATCGTAATGTAACGTGTACTGCTGGCCACCACCTCCCCTGAACGTGTAGTGATGGCGCGCTACGACTGTTTACATTGCACCTGATATTTACATTGATTGATCACTCCGTACAGAAATTTGCAACACTTTCTACTTGATGCAAAACTGATACATTACTTGATGCCACAAGGCATGCAAAGTAGTACTGGCTTATTTCCTTTAAGTGATCGATGCATCACAAAGGTCTCATGGGTAACAATATAATTTCAGGGAAAAATTGTAGGCTCTAGAAAACTTTAACCCAAGTAGTGACAAGACAGTAAATCCCTATAATTAACACATGTCGTTAAGCTAACACAGTCACAAGAAAGGAAGACATCATCAGTAAAATCTGGCCTGCATTAACCAAAGTTGAACTGAAAGCCTCCGGGAAACCCTCCGCCGCCGCCAAGGAACCCACCCTCGAAATGGAACGTGTGACCACCACCTCCCCCGAACCACCACCTCCTCCGTCCATCTCGTCCAGATCCTCTCCTCGGTCATATCTTACACGCTTGTCTTCATCACTGAGCACCTGCACACACAACACATAATGAACAACGACAACATCATCCGAGCGGTGTACCTAAAACAAAGGAAACCTGTGCATTTCTAACTTGGAAATATGTTCTTGTTTCACAGCTGAATCATACATACCTCGTAAGCAGCAGCGATCTCTCGAAACATGTTTTCCACTTCCTCTCGGTTTTCCTGGTTTTTATCTGGGTGCCACTGCAATGCAAGCCTCTTGTACGCACGCTTGATGTCCGCAGCTGATGCCGTCTTTGAAATGCCAAGGATTTTGTACCAGTCTTTTATTTTGCTCATCTTAAGCTGCCTTTCAGCTTTCATATATGCTTCTCGGATTCCCATGTCCTGAGTCAGTGTCAACAAAAAAGTCACTGTTACCCACAACCAAGTTTGCAGGGAGAAGATTAGTAAATCTGTCTACTGGAAGTGCAGAGTAAATCAAACACTGCAAGATGCAAATTTAACAGGAAAATCAAATTGGCATGCTGAAAAATACTTGGAGCAAAATGAGCGTAACTATCATATCATATATTCAGAACAATAAAGAAAAATTGCATAAAATTCACCTGTGATGATTTCTGGTGGGTCTCTTTTAGATCCTCAACCGCGCCTTCCCAATCTTCTGTAAGAAGTTTAGCTTCACCTCTCTGCAACAAGTATGAAGGATGCCATAGAAGAAACAGTTAAAGAAACAGGACTACGAGATCTGGCATAATAAGCAAGGTCATTTTACTGTGTAGTACATAAATTCAGTTTCATGACATAAATCCATTAACAAGAACTCCTGCACTGTAGAGATATTATCTTTGAATATGGAACTGCAATATATTCAGTTTTGTCTACGGTACACAATTTTATCGATGCTTCACTTAATAAATGGGCAACTAGTAGGAAAGGCAAGAAGAGGGATGCATGCTCAATAATGAAAGACTAGACTATTGTTAGCATGGAGTTCCTCTTCCTAGCATTGGAAACATTGCATACCCAGAAATGAGAAGCGCGCATGATTATGTGCAAGAGTCCAGGCAAGCAAATGTTACCTGTGCCAAAGCATCAACAAGTTCTTCATCTTTACTTAGTGCTTCTGTACAGCTGTTGATCGCCTCCTTGCCTCTTCCAAGTTTAACCAGAGTCTTACATAGCCCAAGGTAAAGATTCACGTTGTACAAAGTATGGTCTGGGTCCATCGCTAGTGCTGCCTTGTAGTCCTCAGCAGCCATGCGTACGTAACTTACTCTTGGCAGCATTATCTTCAGCCTGCATGCATACCCATTTTATTTTATTATTGCAGATGCACCACGGCTTGCCATTGTTCGTGAACGTACCTATTTGGGTGGTTTATTGAAGCACAATCACCTTCGGCCGTGACGTGCTGGGCGCCTGGGCGGCGGCCTCAGGCTATTGCTGCCGCCGCTGTGGAGGCTCGTCGCAGGCGGATCCGAAGCAAGAGGCAGCGCTCATGATCAGGCTGCTCGGGCGGAGGAGAGGCAAGCGAGTTGCATAGGCGCTCTTCCAGAGGCGCCATTGAGGGCACGACCACGAGGCTGCGGGGAGCTACGCTGGGTGGCTTTCGCCATCTTCGCCATCCTCCCAGCGGCCATGGCCCTCGACAAGTTGGCCTGGTTTCTCCAGCGACGACGCCCGACGCTCGACACGATCCTTAGGTCGCATCATCCCGGATGTCTGCTGGGGGCGGACGTCGAAGACAGAGAAGATGGCACGTCTAAAGTCGCTCATGGGCGGTTCGGCGTGTTGAGCTCCTCCGACGACATAAATTTCCCCGACAATTAACTTTGAGCTTCCGTCGATTGGATTGTAAAACAATCATCTGTTCTGCAAATCCATACAGACTCCTACTCCTATACGTTGCCTGCCAAAACTTTCCTACTCCTATACGAAGCGAGAGAAGGACAGAAACATTAGCCCACTTCAACACGAACGAGCGGACGAACCGATCGATCCCCGGACGTTTTTATCAAGCTTGCGATGCGACATACGTACGTACGGTCGCTTAGGGATATTATATAGTAGAGATTACAATAATAATGGTAAAGCGCAAATTAATGAATGCAAAAAAATTATCAAATAAAACTCACGCTTTTGGTCTTCTTCAGAAGTTTTTTCAACCCAAAGTATGCTTTCTTCAATTCTGAATGTTCAGGGTCTAGACGGAGGCCTTTCTGATAGTGCCTAAACGGAAAATGTTGTTATTGGGTGCAGCAAATATTTAATCTTAGCGTCTTATCTACTGCTGTATTATGTGTCTGTACCAGCACGGAAACATGACTTTTCAAATGAAAATCACCTTACATAACTTTACCTGTTGGCAACATCATGGTCAGCAAGGTAATTAATAGTATGCTCGACCACGAAGTAACAGTGCATCCAAGTCATCTTCATCTTCCTTGAGAATAAATCCTGTCTCCGAAATAACGCTCGAGTTGTCTTTCAGTGCTAGCAATACTTTAGCCTTGAGAAGCGATGCCTGAAAAACAAACCGGTGTCTTATTACTGCAGCTTGCTGAGACATGATGGTACAGAGTATTTGGTTGTACATAATTAGTAGGTATGATATACCTTTGAGCAACCTGGAGAAAAGACAAGCACGATTTTACCTGGAGATAACTGAACAAAGATGAACATAATTCCACAATTTATCGGATCCCAGCAAACATAACATGTAGCATTACATAAAGATGATCTTGATCATGTTAGACAGCTCACAAGATCTAAACATGGTGGCACAAAGTGGAGAGACTACCATCTAGCTACTGACATGGACCCGTAGTACAGAGATGAACTACTCACGCATCACCTCGGAAGCTGGCATGGTGGTGTAGAAGCCCTCCGGTGATGATCTCCCCTCCAGCAGAGTGCCGGAACGAGCTCCAGAACCCTCCCGAACTAGGGTTGACGACGGTGACGGCCTCGGATATGTTTCGTGAAATATGTTCGGGTGTCTAGTTTTCCCGAGAAGTAGTATTTATGTGCGAAGGGGCGGCGCGAGGCGGTGGATAGGGTCCCAGACGCCCCTGGGCGCGGCCCCACCGTTGGCCGCGCCGGGGCGGCGTCTAGCAACCCTGGTCCGCCTCCTCGATCGCCCTTTCGACTCCGTATTCGTTCCAGCTTATAATAAATCCCCGTAAATTGATGTCCAATTCCGAGAATATTTCTTTAAGAGTTTTTTCGAAACAAAACGACAGCAATAACAGGAACTGGCACTGTGTCATCTTGTTAATAGGTTAGTTTCAGAAAATGCACTAAAATATTATATAAGTGTAAATAAAACATGTTACATTGATATAAAAACAAACATGGAACATCAAAATTAATGATACGTTTTAGACGTATCAGACGGTAGCCTCCACATCATCTCGACAACTCTCCGATCGATTGGTCTGTCCTACTGGTGGGAGAGCATATCATATTTCCAGCTTCACGACATGATCATTGAGGATGCGACTTTATTTGAGAGGTTGAGTGTATTTATTCCACAGGGTTGAACGTCAATCATGGTCATTAACCGCCGAAATTGACATTGTTGGGCTACTCGAATCAATACAGCCCCAAACTTGTTATTGGATCCATAACCGTTTAGATAAAACAATTATCTTGATGTATCTTCTGCCATTGTGGCCAATGCCCTTAATTGCCAGGAAGGTGCTTTTCCTTTCACCAATCTAGGCTTCACAGTTATAGACTTTTTTTTGAAACTTAACCGGCAGGAGCTCTGCCATTGCATTACAAAAGGGGGAAATGGTTACAACTTTTACATAGAAAGAAAAAAAGGAGAAGGAACAGGCTCTCTCTCCCAGCAACAGAGAAGAATTACTCCCAAAATACCTCTCTCAAGAGGGAGACGTCATCTCTAATCAAAGCCAAGACCTTATCAGTAGTTAAAAAGACTTGCTCTGAAAAACTCTTCTATTTCGCTCGTTCCAGAGGTTCCATGCCACATAGGCAGCAAAACTCAGCTCCTTACGCATTGCCGTACAAGGCAGAATGCATATTTTTCGCCACCACTCCTTGAAAGAACAGCAGCCCAGGGCGATCATCGCCACCCGCGGCATGTCCGTCATTGCTTTTAGCCAGACTTCCTTGGCATGGGGGCACTCGAGCAGAAGATGCGCCGCAGACTCAGCAACTTGGTCACAGAAACAACAATTCGGAGAGTGAGGCCACCCCCTGCGAGCCAGCTGATCTGAGGTCCAGTTTCGGTTTTGAAGCAGCAGCCAGAAATAAAACTTGATTTTCTGCTCAGTTTTGATCTTCCAAATGTTTCTAAGTGCCGGCTGCGGAAGATGACCCAAGAATTGAACCTCATAAGCGCTCTTGGCAGAATAAGAACCATTGCCGGTGAGTCTCCAGGTGATTGTGTCACAGTGAGCAGTAAGCACAATTCCATGAATTTTTTCCCAGAGAAGGACAAACTGGTCCATCTGAGCCTCGGTACTAATACGCTGCAGCCCCAACATCCATTTGCCCCCATTCACAGCCTCAGCAACAGTTAGATCTTTTTTCCTAGCCAGCGGAAAGATTGCAGGTGCAATCTCCAAAGGGGAGGAACCGTCCAGCCAACTTGATTCCCAAAACTTTGCAGTCAGACCATTGCCCAGAGGCACAACTGTGCAGGATGAAAATAAGCTTATGTCAATAGCGTCACAACGCACCCGTGTGCCCTTCCACGGTTTCTCACGCTCATCCCACTCGAACCACAGCCATGTGAGCCTGAGGGCATGGCTATACGCCACCATGTCTTTGATTCCCAGTCCACCCACAGCCTTGGGTGCACAAACTTTATTCCAGTTCACCAATCACTTACTGCCACTAGCTTCTTCCTCGCCGGCCCATAAAAAACTCCTCCGGATCTTATTTATCTTCTTCACCGCCCACTTATCCAAAGGGAAGCAAGTCAGGTAATAGGTGAAAATTGCTGACAAAGCAGAATTGATCAAGACCAGCCACCTGATGCCCACAAGTATAGGGGATCGTTGAAATCTTCGTTGGGAAGTATTACCTAAATTTATAGTTCGACTCAAGGGGAACACAAGAATACCAATAAGACTTTAGCAATTGAGTCGTCACTCTCAACCACACCTGTATATCAATAAACTTGCAGCAGTGATAGTGATGGCAGCAGGATGATTCAAGTAAGCAGAATAAAACAGCAGTAGTAAACGAGGGTTTCCCAGTTTTAACCGGAAAAAGTGAAAGTGTAACTCAGAGATTTAAAACGTAGGCATGAGGTGATAGCGGGGTGCTGCATGAATAAGATTGATATCATATAATAAGAAACAATAGCAATGGGACTTATTTCTAACTCCGATATATGTAGGTATGTGTTCCGTAAATAGCTGTGCGTACTAACCAAGAGAATTTGCACAACATCTATTGTCCTACCTGCCCATTTCACCGGGGCCAACTTGGAACTACAGGTAATTAAGGTCTACAACGCATTAACACTTCATGAACACATAGAATCCTCAAACTAAAACATCTCCCCCTTGTTTTCCCTATATGTCACTTTTAGGGTTCGTAGGTTTGACATAATAGTAGGTGATACACTTTGCAGATAAATACCAAACTCAATTATATGATGGGGCAAAATAAGTTCAGTACTGAAATCATGCCACTCGGGCCCTAGTAGCAAGCATTAAACATAGCATAAGTGCATCAACACAATACAAAAATATCCTCAAGATAAACCCCTAAGATCTCGGACAACGGGTATCATTACATGATCAATCTCATCCAATCCCCATCCACCTCATATGCCTACAGCGGGCTACTCACACATGGTGATGGTGAAGGAGCTCATGGTCGATGGAGATGAAGGCGGTGAAGATGGCGGTGAAGACGGCCTCCGGATCCCTCCTCCGGGGGAGGAATCCTGGATCAATCTGTCTCCGAAAACGAAGATCGTGGTGATGGCGGCGCTCTGTTTCGCGAAAGCTCCCCCCTTGTAGGTCAACCACTTTTTCATATATATGAGGGGGTACGCGAAAGCCGAAGGAGAAGCGGTGCTCGAGGCTCCAGATAGGTGGGCCCACGCGGCCAAGGAATCTGGCCGCGTGGGGCCCACTCTTTTGGCCCTCGAACGCTTCCTCGTGTCCATCTTTTGCACAATGTCCTTCTTTTCCATAAAAAACTGATGTAGTATTTTTCTCCGATTTAATTTCCTGCAAAAACAACCAGAAAAGAGACTTTGCTAAGAACAGCGTCAGATTCAGCAGTTTTATTCAAATATGGGAAGATTCCGGAGCAAATTATGAAGCAAAGTGCTTGGAAAAGTAGATGCATTTTAGGTGCATCAGCTCCCCCAAGCTTAGCTCGTTGTTTGTCCTCGAACAACTCAAACATAGTGCAGAAGCGATAAAAAGACTTTGACAAGAACTTTGCTTTGCATATGTAACACCATTTAATATCAACAAGTATTCAAAACATAACTTCCAAAACAAATAACAAAATGCTAGCAAAGGTGCATCTAATCAATGTTAAAGCATGTATATTTGTTGCAAGAGAAATAACATGAAGTGTCAGCACTTGGATGAGTTTGCCCAACTGTAGAAATAAACAAAGGTTCTTGCATCGCTTTTGATTGAATCATGGCAAGATTTTTGAGATCTTTCGATTCTTTCTTTTATCGACTAGTGAACTCATTGTGCTTACAACTACATGTTTCAGTATTTGCCCAAAGACAAAACCCTCTCCAAAATCTGGAAGTCCAATTGTTTGCCGAAGCTAAAAGTGTTCTGTTGGCTGCTAATTAATGATCGCCTCAACACCAAAGACATGATGCTCCGCAAACACTGGCACATTGAGGGAGGACCCAATTGTGTGCTTTGTGACCATGACATCCTCGAAGATTCAGATCATATGTTCTTCACTTGTGATTTCGCTGCTGAGTGCTGGCAAACTGTTGGGATGGTTTGGGATTTCTCTTAGGATGTCTGTGCTAGAATCCTCTCGGCCATGGCTGACTTCCCCCGCTCCAACTTCTTGGAAATTTTTGCCTCAGTGGCGTGGAATGTTTGGAAAGAGCGTAACGATTATATCTTCAAGGAGGAGGAGCCTTCCATCGGGCGTTGGCGTAGACGCACCAAGCAGGATCTCCTGCTGCATCAATTTAGAGTCAAATCTCCCTTAGTCCAGGACTTGTTGGATAGTATTAGTATCTTCTTAACTAGACACCTATAACTTTTTTCTTTCTCAGGCTAAGCCCTATTTTTAGACCGTTTTGTAGGTTGAGTCATCATTGCTTGACTCTTCCTTTCCCCTCCTTTGTTCACCCATGTAACTGCTACTTTGTGTTTTATATATAAAATACCGTAGGGGCTTCCCCTACGGTGAAACGGTCTAAAAATAATTGTGCTTACAACCTTGCTCTCAGTTTCATTAATCCATTTGGTGTTCCCTGTTATGACTCATATGCTTGACCAACTAATGGTTGAGAACCTCATGCCCCGTGAATACGAGTACCTACACCAACTGGCTACTCAACTCGGGTCACAAAGTAAATTTGAGTTTTAGAGTCATTGCAAGTAATAAAAGCGTCATCAAGAGCGTCAACTGGGGTACCTCTTGTCCCAGGACATGGAACAAGCCCATGTCAAAATGACAAGACAAACAAACAAGATGAACAGTCTCAACACCTCTTTTATTTACTATTAGTATAGCTTTTTATTGTGTGGTGCATCACTGAAGGTTCACCATAGCATGTAAGTAAATTTCCACCATGAATGATGCATGGCTTAGATTAGCGGCCCAGGCGTCTCTCTAGCCATTTATACTTACTCCTCAAACTTACCAAGTTTCCACATTTATTTCGCACAATGTTAGGCATCCAAAGACAAAAGTACATGATATCAACTAAATATAAATAAGTGCAATGTTGAAAGCTTGCCATGTGACAGCACATATGAGCTAACTCCCAACCCTAAGCTTGTCAAGCATATGACTTCATGTTTAACATTTGAAAAACTCTTTTTCTTTCTCTTTGGTTGGCAAGTTTAGCAAGCACAATGGGATGCGTAGACCTTTGTTTAGAGCCACGGTTACTCAATCTACAACCAAGTGTTGTCACTAAATAATATCTCACTTGCATCATCATATAACATACTAGAACATCGAGAAGATAAACATTTGCTACCACTTCCCTAAATGTTGAAGAAATTATGATGTGCGCACTTACTGTTATTAAAAAGTCCACATAAGCACGGCAAAGGTGTCGTACCTTTCATCAACCTCATGCACATCAACTCATCATCGTTGTTCTCCTCTCCCAATTTGAACTGCGCAATAAAAACTCAAGTCTGCCATAAAACGCTACTGCATACAGTACTGTTTTTACCCTACCTAGACACCTCAGAATAATCTCATATTTTACAGGTGTGTAGGTTATGAAAAGTTGCAGTAGTGGTTAAAATTTCAGCTCATTCGGAGTTACAGAAAAAAAATGAAAAATGAAACAATGAATAGATTTCAGCAATTCCTGCACTTTCATTTTTGCGTTGATTCAAGAAAACGAAAATATTTTTGTTCTTTTTAGTTTTAATATGCATAAAGTAAATGGTCAGAAGTAAATAAGCAAAAGAAACAAATAAAATCTTTTTGTGTTTTTGTGATTTTCAAACAAGAAACTAAAACATAACAAGATAAAAGTGATATAAAACAACGAATGGAAAGAGAGAGAAGTACTCCCCCAAGCTTGCGATCAAGCTAGTATCCCGGATGGTAATCGTACCCACCACTTCCATCTCCAGGGAAGTAATCATATTGGTACCCTTGCATTCCTGGATTTTGGGGCTCCTCTTGAGGTTGCACCTCTTCCACGGTCCACTTCCCGGTAGTCCTGTCAAAAAGGTCAGCACGAGGGAGCCTAATGGACACATTTTGTCCATTAGAACTCTTATAGCTATACATATAATGATCCCATACCTTTCACTCATTTCCATGCGAGAAGTCAAAGTAAAATCAAGTAAACGAGACTCTCTCACTAGGCTACCCATGTTATCATCAAAACCTCTCTCTTCCTTAATGTGCTCATATACTAAAGTAGCAATGGCACCAGCATAAATAGGAGTGTAATCAGTGTTATTCCTTATCATAGCCAAGTTCAAGGACCTAGCAAGAATTACTCCCAAATTATACTCACATGGTGTGTTCTCTTTTGCACATTTAAGTAAATAAATCATGGGTCCAGTGCAAGCAGAAGTGTTATCTCTAGCAAGAAATCCTCTTGCAAGGAACAAGGCAAAGTATCTCAAACCGGGTGCTGTATGCAAGTGAATTTACCCCTATAATTCTATCAGGAATGTTCACAAAATACTACGCCAAAAAGCAACAAGTTCTTGATTAGAATCAGCACGGGTCTCCTCCCAACTACCCGTGTTCTCAACACGAATAGCTTTGCAAACTCATCTAATGACATAACAAGCGTTGCCCTCTCATAGTAAATTTAATGACAAAGGTGGGAGGCGGTGGCTTACTCTTCTTACTGTTTGTAGTTTCGGGGCCCTCGAATCGGAATGTGGAGAGGAATTCTCGCGAGAGTTCCTCGTACGTGTTCCGTGGATGACGGGAGAACTCGAGTAAGCCAGCTGCAGCGGCAAAGGCGTTGAAGTCTTCCTTATCCCCCAATGATCAAGAACAACGGGGTCTTGCCATTTGGTTGCATGAATCCGAAGCCTCTCCCCTGCATACACCGCACCATCCTCCCAAAGATGGTTGTCATCATAATTCTCGGAGACTCTAGATGTCTTCTCCTTGGTCTTGATGTCATCCCAAACAATCCTTACCTTGTTCATGATGAAACCTTGCTGCCCAAAAATAATATCCAACAAAAATTAAGATGTAACACTCTAAAACAACATTGAGCCATCCATAACTAGTCTCCACATCAATATCATGCATCATATCATCTAGAAAACTTAAATCCATGGATTTCTCAAGCATATTAGGTGACACCTAGTGCAGCAAAATACTTCATACATAAAGCATAAGAACAAAAAGTAATTGGATGGGTGGAGGAGTCACATACCAAGGAGCAATCCCACCAAACAGATTTGAAAAATCTGCCCTAAACTTGGAGATCCAAGGATAGCAGGAAGAAGGAGCTCGGGAAAATTTGGGAAAAATACCTGGAGCTGGTTTTCTGTCGAGGGAAAGAGATGGGCACAGGGCACTCACCTAACTCCACCTGGGGCCAAAGTTAGTGGGTCCCACGCGGCCAAGGAATCTGGCCGCGTGGGACACCCTCTTTTGGTCCCTGGTGGCCTCCTGGTGTCCCACTTTGGCTGTTGGTCCCTCTGGTAAAATAACTTACCTCCAAATTTTTCTGGAATTTTTGAGAGAAAATTTTCTGAAGAGAATTTTTCAAACTTCATATTCTGGAATTTCTGAACTCTGAAATAATTATGTTTATGCATATACTAAAATTCTAGGATAAATAAAATTAAAATGCAATACAAATTTTTATGGGAATCAAGTTTTCATCATTTCCACATTAGTAATGAGGTTGATCAAGTCTCATTAATAATATGTAAAAGATATAATACATGATTCTTATTTTATATATATAAAGAAGAAATTCAAGATACCTCATATTTGATTGGAATAGTTCCAATCATCAAGGTAGCATACTTTGGTGCAGGAGGTGGTAGTGCAAATTCAAAGCTTCCAATCATAATAGTATTTCTTTGAATAGAATTCACACTCTTGTTTATCATTGTAACAGGATTCTTCTTGGGAAAATAAATAGTATGCTCATTTCCTTTGACATTAAATGTCACTTTGCTCTCAGTGCAATTTATCACAGCTCCTGCAGTGTTTAAAAAGGGTCTTCCAAGAATAATAGATATTATCATCCTCAGGCATTTCTAATATAACAAAGTCTGTAGGAATTAACATTAGCAATAGAGATAGGAACATCCTCACATATACCTATAGGCATAGCAGTTGATTTATCAGCCATTTGCAATGAAACTTCAGTTGGAACTAATTTTTTAGGTTAAGTTTCTTATATAAAGAAAAAGGCATAACACTAACACCAGCTCCTAAATCACATAATGCATATTTCACATAAGTTTCTTTAATACGACAAGGAATAGTTGGAATACCAGGATCTCCACGCTTTTCAGGCAATTTCCCTAAATGAATAATCAGCAAGCATAGCAGTAATTGCATCAGTAGGTATCTTCCTTTTATTAGTGACAATATCTTTCATATATTTTGAATATGGAGGAATTTTAATAGCATCAACAAGAGGAATTTGCAAATAAAGTTTTAATCAACTCAAAAAATTTCTCAAACCTAGCATCATCCAAAGATTTCATTACCTCTTGGGGATATGGTATGGGTCCCTCTCTTTACCTTTTTGTTGATTTGGATGCTTTTCTTTTTATTCTTCTCAATAGATGGTTGAGGGTCTTCTTTTTCAGGAGGTTCAGGTTCTTCAATATTTTCAGCTTCATGTTGTTCTTCTTCAGGTGGAGATGATTCCTTTCTTCATTATTATCATCTTCAGTCTCAGCATCAGAAATAGAAATATCCTTATCTTGTTCTTGAGAATCATCAATATCTTCGTTTTCATTGGGAGATTTTCCTGCAGAAGATTTCTTCTTGAGAGCCTCTTGCTCTTTCCTCTTGGGATGGTCTTCAGGATAGTCAGGATCCTGAGTACTTGCACCACCTCTAGTATTAACTCCACAAACCTGTTTCTTCTCAATAAGATTTGCATACAATTGATTTTGAAGAGAAACCATTTGTTCAACTTGATTATTCATCATCTCACAATGTTTAATAATTCTTTAACCTCTCCCACACTAGTAAATTTCACGAAGAAATTTAATTTTATGAGAGTTTTCCATAATACTCATTCTAATACTATGCTCCTCAGGATTATTATAATAAGCAAAATCATTAATGTACGATACATCAATAGGAGGTTTACCTTTTCATTACCTTCCATAGAGCTAATAGCATTGACTTGGATTGGAAAACATGGTTGATCAATAGGAAGTTTAACACCCATTTCAGATAATTCCTTGAGATGAGAGGTTTTAATTCCCTTCTCTTTAATAGCCTTGGAAGCTTCTTTCATTGTCTCTTCAATATTCCAATCTTCATAATTTCTAGAGATAGTCTCCAATAACTCAGTTGCTTCATCAACGGTCCTTTCCCTGAAAACATTACCTGCAATACTATCAAGATAGCCTCTAGTGTTTTCAGTTAGTCCATTGTAAAATATATCAAGTATTTCATTACTCTTGAAGCCATGGGTAGGACATTTCCTAACCATCTTACTGTACCTCCCCCAAGCTTGGGGTAGATCCTCCTTCTCTTTCTGTGAAAAGTTACTAATCTTAATAGTTAAACCATGGATCTTATCTGCAGGGAAATATTTATTATAGAATAGCTGCAGGCATTCCTATTTACTAGTAATAGATCTAGGTTCTAAATGATTATACCATATTTTAGCATTTCCTCCCAAAGTAAAAGGAAACAATTTTAAGAAATAATAGCGTTGGTGGATTTCATCTTTACCAAATAACACAGATAAATCATGCATAACAGCAATGTGTTCAAAAGGAAACTCATCATCTCTCCCATAAAACTTAAACTTCTCAGCCTTTTTTATTATTTCAGGATCAACACTAAACTCATAATCTTTGTCTTTGATTTTAAGTGTTGATGTCCAGTGGGACATGACAAGCTCACCGAGAGCTCGAATAACTGAAGCAGCTGCCTTGTGTTTGCACCCCACTTCCTCATTTTCTTTGCCTCGGCTGCATGGAACATATGGAAGGAAAGGAACGATCTCATCTTCAAAGGGGTGGCGCCCTCTTTCCAGAGCTGGCGTAGGAGAACCAAGCAAGACCTGTTGTTACATCAGTTCAGAGTCAAGTCGTCGCTTATTCAACCCCTTTTAGACCGAATTACACTTTACTTTTAAACTCATCTTGCGCCCCTTTCTGATTGAGTCATTGCTCCTTGACTCTCTCGGTTTTCTTTCTCTGTATTTGGATCATGTAACTATTCTTTCTGTTTATTTTTATATAAAATAACCGTAGGGGCTTCCCCTACGGTAGTTCGGTCTAAAAAAAAAGTTTATCTAATTTATCAAAATTTGAATCCATAAAAGCCATAGTAAATGCATCTTCTTCCTCAGAAGAAGCTTCATACTCATCATCCTCGCAATATTCATTATCTTCCAATTCAGACTCCACATTTTCAACATTAGCAGATTCAGGCAATTCAGGTGTTTCAGTTGTCTCAGATGTTTCGAGTGTCACTTCTTTGTCTATGCTACCACATATTAAATTATTTTCAGTACTAGTAGACATCTTAGACAATGGTGAACTATTTAAAACTTTTCCTTTTTTCCTTGGAACAATAGCAGAAGCAACATTAGGTGAAAATTTTGGCCTACTTGGCAAATCCGTACCTCTACGAGTAGTTGAAGGCCTTACTTCCTTCGGAGAATTCTTTTCTTTTCCCATAGTTGGGACCAAGCAAGTGCAGCAAATAAATGATAACAAGTTGTCTTACCAATAAAGCTAGGTTCCCCGGCAACGGCGCCAGAAAATGTCTTGATGCCCACAAGTATAGGGGATCGTTGAAATATTCATTGGGAAGTATTACACAAATTTATAGTTCGACTCAAGGGGAACACAAGAATACCAATAAGACTTTAGCAATTGAGGCATCACTCTCAACCACACCTGTATATCAATAAACTTGCAGCAGTGATAGTGATGGCAGCAGGATGATTCAAGTAAGCAGAATAAAACAGCAGTAGTAAACGAGGGTTTCCCAGTTTTAACCGGAAAAAGTGAAAGTGTAACTCAGAGATTTAAAACGTAGGCATGAGGTGATAGCGGGGTGCTGCATGAATAAGATTGATTATATAATAAGAAACAATAGCAATGGGACTTATCTCTAACTCTGATATATGTAGGTATGTGTTCCGTAAATAGTTGTGCGTACTAACCAAGAGAATTTGCACAACATCTATTGACCTACCTGCCCATTTCACCGGGGCCAACTTGGAACTACAGGAAATTAAGGTCTACCCTTTCGAATAGCCCGGAACAACGCATTAACACTTCATGAACACATAGAATCCTCAAACTAAAACATCTCCCCCTTGTTTTCCCTATATGTCACTTTTAGGGTTCGCAGGTTTGACATAATAGCAGGTGATACACTTTGTAGATAAATACCAAACTCAATTATATGATGGGGCAAAATAAGTTCAGTACTGAAATCATGCCACTCGGGCCCTAGTAGCAAGCATTAAACATAGCATAAGTGCATCAACACAATACAAAAATATCCTCAAGATAAACCCCTAATATCTCGGACAACGGGTATCATTACATGATCAATCTCATCCAATCCCCATCCACCTCATATGCCTACAGCGGGCTACTCACACATGGTGATGGTGAAGGAGCTCATGGTCGATGGAGATGAAGGCGGTGAAGATGGCGGTGAAGACGGCCTCCGGATCCCTCCTCCGGGGGAGGAATCCTGGATCAATCTGTCTCCGAAAACGAAGATCGTGGTGGTGGCGGCGCTCTGTTTAGCGAAAGCTCCCCCCTTCTAGGTCAGCCACTTTTTCATATATATGAGGGGGTACGCGAAAGCCGAAGGAGAGGCGGTGCTCGAGGCTCCAGATAGGTGGGCCCACGCGGCCAAGGAATCTGGCCACGTGGGGCCCACTCTTTTGGCCCTCGAACGCTTCCTCGTGTCCATCTTTTGCACATTGTCCTTCTTTTCCATAAAACCTGACTTGGTATTTTTCTCCGATTTAATTTCCTGCAAAAACAACCAGAAAAGAGACTTTGCTAAAAACAGCGTCAGATTCAGCAGTTTTATTCAAATATGGGAAGATTCCGGAGCAAATTATGAAGCAAAGTGCTTGGAAAAGTAGATGCATTTTAGGTGCATCACCGCCCCATGCAGTTGCAGAGCTTCCCTTTCCAAATTGGGACCTTGGCGGCAGGCCTCTCCTGGAGCGGTTGGACCTCTTCTCTCCTAGGTTTTCTGAAGCCTAAGGGAAGATCGAGGTATTTACAAGGCAGAATGCCCACCTCACCACCAAACTCGTCAAGAATACCAACATGCTCAGGCAAATCACACCGAATCCGGTATGCCGTGCACTTCTGCAGATTGGCTTTCAGCCCTGTAATTGTCCCAAACCTAACCAGAATTGCTTGCACACTTCTGATCTCATCCTTGACAGGGTTTAGGAAAAGAGCAGCATCATCTGCATACAAACTCGTGCGGAGACGCGCACTACGCTGCTGTAGTTGGGAGACCAAGCCCTAAGAGGTGGCCATCTGAAGGATGCGCTGTAGGGGCTCAATGGCAAGGAGAAAAAGAAAGGGCGACAGTGGGTCGCCCTGACGCAGCCCACGCCGGTGCTTGAAGGGCCTGCCCGGCAGCCCATTAAGTAAAACCTTTGAGGTGGAGGTAGCTAGGAGCAAGGAGATGAGGTCCCTCCATGTCGGCCCAAACCCAAACGTCTCAAGAATCTCCATTAGATAGCTCCAGTGAACCGAATCAAAAGCCTGGCAATATCTAATAATTTGAGGAAAATTAGGGGTTTCTTCTTCTGATGGGCCTCTTTGATCATGTTTTCGACATAAAGAAAATTGTCTTGGATGCTTCGTCCCTTCAAAAAAGCACTCTGACTCTGAGATATGAGGTTGGGCAGTTCTGGTGCAAGCCTGTTTGCCAACATCTTGCAAACCATCTTTGACGCACTGTGCATAAGACTAATAGGCCGATAATCAGCAGCAGAAGAAGCCCAACCTTCTTCGGGATCAATGCAATATGTGCAGAGTTGAGGAGGTCCCAATGGCGGCCACGGAGGGCATGGAGCTAATTGAAGGCTGCGAGCAGATCCAGCTTGGTCACTTCCCAACTTTTGTTGAAGAAACCTCCAACAAAGCCATCAGGGCCCGGAACTTTTTCGGAGGGAGAGTCGAATACAGCAGCTTTCACTTCCTCCATAGACAAAGCGACCTCGTGGTGGCCGAGGTCGAGGCGTGGAAGCTGTAGAGCCGCCCAATTCAAGGTAAAATCCATGTCACCAGAATTCCATACCAAACCAGCAAAATGAGCAAGCAAAACTTTAGCTTTTGCCTCATGATCTTGCGAAACTCCACTCAGCCCCTCAAGCGAAGAGATATGATTTTTCCTCCTTCTTCCATTTGCTTTAAGGTGAAACAGACGGGTGTTTGCATCCCTACCTTTTATACATCTCATTCTCGAGCGCTGCCTCCAGTTGGAACGATCAACTGCAGCAAGGCCTAGCAGCTTAGCCTTAAGGGCCGATGGTGGCCACGGTGGGCATCCGCACGGAATGGCTCACGCTGGTGACTTGTGTCTGTCTAGTATCCCGACTCACACGCTGGGTTTGTTTCTTTTGCTGAAGGTACCCATGCCGGCTTCGACAAACACCGGGACTGAAACAAGAGAAAGTATCATATGATCAGTTGGCCGGACATTTGTAAACCAAGGAACCAGGGTGGTCTTGGGGTGTCCAATACTAGGTGGCTCAGCAAGGAGCTTATGGCCAAATGGATTTGGCGCTTCTTCTCGAATAAGACGAGGAAAGCCTTTGGACTAGACTGCTCTCCGAGCTTAATATCCCAGTGCGGTGGATATTTTGGCTCATCCCCTGAGGGTGGCTCACAATTCTCGCATGCCATCCACAAGGTAAAAGTGGTCTTTATGTTGGGGGCTAAGTTTGCGTTAGGGAATGGCAAGTCTGTTCATTTTTGGATGGATCGTTGGTCTGGGACGGGTCCTCTCAGTGTGAGATACCCTGACCTCTTTGCTATCTCGACGGCTCCCAACGTTTGGTGCCTTAGGCTCATATGGAGGAGGGGTGGAATCTTAGATTTAGACGTTGCTTTGGGCAGGCTGAATTAGCATAATGGCAGCATCTGGTTCAGGAGATCGAAGATGTAGACCTGTCCGAGGAGCGCGACAGTGTGTTCTCCATGAAGTCGTTGTATCAAAAGCACTGTCAACATGATTAACCCCAGTGCGCTGGATTTTTTTTTTTTGAGGTTTAAAGGCAGGCGCTCTGCCATTCGATTAGATAGAAAGCATGGTTTTTGTACAAAACAAAATTTTAGTATAGCATAGTACACTAGGTGCACCACCTCGAGAACATTCAACGCCGTGTTTGAAAAAACACGCCTATTGCGCTCCTTCCAGACTCCCCATATGATGTAGGTGATGATCCCACTGGCGGTCCTCTTCTTGTCCTTCGGGTAGCTTGCAATATAATGGAGCCACCATCCGTCGAAGTCGCGATCCGCAGTGGTTGCAGCCGTGGGGATTGGAAGGTCGTTCACCGTTAGCACCGCGTCCCTCACCGCCTTTGTGAAGGAGCATTCATGGCAAAGGTGCCGCACCGTCTCGGGATGGATGCGACAAAGCCTGGAAATAGGATCATGGCCAACCTCGTAATGCCAAATTTTCAGCCGTGCGGATTTTTTGGTGCGCGACTAGCCAAGCAAAGAATCTGCACTTCGGTTCCGCATGGGCCCTCCAAATTTTCTCGGTGTTGAAAGGGGCATGCGCTCCAAGAAACTGAGTTTGGAGTGCTGAGTTTCCACTAAAGGTGTGGATCTTCTTATGGCAGTTGCCAGGAATAGGCTCCCCTCCAATGATCAATTGGTAATTAGACATGGACCCTCCAATGGGCGGTGTGCCCTTTGTGATCTTGTAGAAAATGCCATCCATATTTGTTTTGGCTGTGTTTGGGTCTCCTGGAATCTGTCGTCCTTTGCAGATTTAGTCCAAATTTTGTTTGGTTTCAAGGGCAAAACTCGCAATGCGTTGCGTATGTTGTTTGTTGCGGTGTGCTGGAGACTTTGTTTGATTAGAATTTTTTTCCATCGAATCGAAGTTCCCTAACCAACCTACTGACTGCGTTTTTAAAATCCTTATCCTATTGCAGCAATGGAGACCACTCCTCAAGGCCAAGGCCGCCCACTACTGGACGCGTTTGTCGCAACTCTTAATGCTCTCTTCAGCGCTACATCCAATCCAAGAAACCTAGGACCCTCTGAAAGTGCATGTGTTGCCCTATGTGTGGTTTTGGTAATTAATGACAATCCTTATGGACTAATGTTTGCATTGAAATATTCTTGTAGATCTTGTCCATAGGAAAAGATTGGAGTTCATGTGTTGGACTCTAGAAGATTAAATGATGAACAAGGTTCTATCCAAGGGTTTATATGAAGAATGGTCTTGTGAAGAGTTGAGCTTATTGCAAGCATGGCTTGGAAAAGAAGATTGAGTGAACTTTCATGTTATCTTCAAGCCATCATATATATCAAGAGAAGAATATGTAGTGCAAGTCCAATATGATCCATCTTGGAAAATATCATTTGATTGAAGCTTGCAATCAAGACATGAAGACGGAGCTTAGCGATGCTCTCCCATAATGGAGTATGGGGGAGCATTTGGAGATGTCTTCACCAAGCAAAGCGCAATCAAGAAAGGTGGTCCACTTGAAGAGATCAACATCGTCATCATCTAGCTCAAGTGGAATGCGCAAGGCAAAGGTATGATCTTGATAGGTTTTCTATTTTAGCGGTCTCATGGTGTTAGTGGAAGACCGGGTTATAGGACAGACGGCGTACTATCAAGAGGGGCTCTCAAGTGAGTAACTTGATCGCATCTTTGTGGAGAGCTCAAACCTTTGCATACTTAGCATATCATCTTTCTTGGTTCTTATTTGGTTCTTCCATTTGTTGGGTTTTGGTGCTTGTTGTGATCCTCATGACAAGCCCAAGTTCTTCAAAAATGGATTTTGATTGGAAAACTTGTTCGTTCTCGGCGTTGGAAATATTACCGGTCCACCTTCGAGATAGGGTCCACACCTTCCCATGTGTGGTATCCCCTCTATATTTGTGACCCTTAATATTTCCAACGAAATTGGATTCACCTGTTTTGGAGTTCGAACGAGAAAGTTATTGCATTTCAGGATTTACCGGTTGTTCTTATTTAGAGAAGGTTTACCTTTCTACATTTGGTTTTACCCTCACATGATGGACTATGATGTTTCACTGCATAATCTTGAAGGGCTCTTCGTTGCGATTCCAACGAGCCCAAGAACATCGAAAACGGAGTCCGGATGATCAAGATATGTTCGTTTTCGTATTGGGTGTTTTTGCAGTTTTTGTTGGCCGGCCCCCGGGCCGGCCCAAGCCGGGCTCCAGGCGGGGCGGCTCTGCGGGTTGTGGCCGGCCCAAGCGGGGCGGCTCTGCGGTCAGGCCGGCCCAGGCCGGCTCCCAGGTCGGCCTCCCTGCACTGCCCAACGGTCACTTTTTAAGGGGACCTATTTAAGGGGCTTTCTTCCCCAACGGTTCCTCATCCTTTTGAGCTTGTTTTTCCTCTCTCTCTCCTCCATTGTTGACATTCGGAAAAGCTTGCCTTTCTCTCAATCCCTCCCATGATTCTTGCATATCTTTGAGGGAAAGTGAGAGGAGATCTAGATCTATATTTCCACCAATCCATTCCTCCTCTAAGTGAGGGGAACCTAGTAGATCTTGATCTTGGAGTTCTTGTGTAGTTCTTCCTTGTTCTTCCTCTCTTCTCCCCCCATAAGCATTAGTTGCTTTTGGTGGGATTTGAGAGTGAAGGACTTGAGCACTTCTTGTGTCCTTGCCATTGCTTTGTTGCATCGGTTTGTGCTCTCCACGAGGATTCGTGGAAGTTGAAAGCTTGTGAACTTGTTACTCTTGGGTCTTTGGACCCTAGATGCCCGTGTGGTGGTTGAGACCCTTGTGTGGTCACTTTTGTAGCTGTTCGGGAGCCCCCAATCCTGTTGTGGGTTGTGCCCCGGATCGTTGTTGAAAGGCTCCGGATTTCCGCCTCGAAGGATTCCGATAGTGGAAGGTGAACCAAACCTTTGTGGTGCAGTTCATCGGAGAAGAAGGTGAAACCTTTGTGGTTGTTGAACCATTGTGTTGTTTCACAACTCTCCAACGAGACGTACTCCCCTAAAAAGGAGGAACTCAGGAATACATCTTCGTCTCCGTGTGCCTCGGTTATTTCTATACCCGAGCTCTTTACTTATGCACTTTACATTGTGATAGCCTTCGTGCTTGAAGTATTCTATATTGCTATCACTTTGTTGCTTGTCTTGCTTAGCATAAGTTATTGGTGCACATAGGTGAGACTAGTATATTTAGGTTGTTGGTTTGTTCATTTAAACACCTAGTTTTATTCCGCAATTAGCAAGCCTAAACAGGAAAAGTTTTAATCGCCTATTCACCCCCCTCTAGGCAGCATCCTTGTCCTTTCACCCTCAAGCTGATGCATCAATAGAGACCACTCCTCAAGGCCAAGGCCGCCCCGCTACTAGACGCATTGGTCGCAACACTTAATGCTCTCTTTAGCGCCACATCCAATCCAAGAAACCCAAGACCTCAAGCTGATGCTCTTCGTCTTGACAGCTTTGTCCATGTGGCGCTTGAGCCTTAGTTCTTATGCTCTAACACTCCTAAAACTCTAATAAAAAACTCAAAAACAAAACTCTAATCTTGCTTGGTCGGGCGTGTTGCTTTGCCGTTTTGTTTGGCCACCCTAGAGGTTGTTCCTAGGGCTGTGCTTTTGTAAGCCCTAAGCTAACTGGTTGTTGACGCTGGCAGTGGGATTTATTAATTTAAACACTAGTAGAAAACAGGGCTTCCGTTTGGCCCATTTGTCCCGGCCATAATTAGAACCGGAACTAATGGGGCCATTAGTTCCGGTTCGAATGGCCAGGGCGCCGGAGAGCACCAGTCCCAGTTCGTGAGGAACCTTTAGTCCCGGTTCGTGTTACGAACCGGTACAAAAGGGTTGCTGCAGTGGCCGCAGAGGTGGGGCCAGCGCGAGCAACCTTTAGTACCGGTTCGTAACACGAACTGGGACTAAAGATTGACCTTTAGTATCGGTTCGTGATATGAACCGGTACTATAGGGTTCCCCTATATCATCTTCTTCCACCCGAGGCCTCTCCATTTTTCCTGCTCGAAACTTCACCATTTTTCTCCTCCGTTTCCTCTCCCAAGCTCTAGTTCATCCCATTTTTTTCCACCATTTGTCAATATTGACGGCACCGCATCTATTCAAGGGTTAGCAACTTCATCCTTTCTTCCGGCGTTGCTACTTTAGCTCATTTCACTGCTAGTTTAGCTCATTTCAGTTTTGTAGTGCTAGCTAGGTATTTGATGAAATGCCTAAGTTAGGGAGTTCATTTTTTTTATATGCATTTTGAGCTCAAATTAATTTATGATTTGTGGGTTTTAGTGTCGTCTGATGCATGCATACATGAACTTTGCATTATTTTATTCATATTCCAATCATATTTGCATCATATAAGGATTATATCAATGATTTATAATGATTTTGGGAATAATTCACAAGTTCCCCTATTTTTCTGGAATTAACCCTGCGCAGGCAGAAAACCCCATTTTCTATATTTTGATGGTTTAGGGACCCAAATGATGTCCAAATGACTTGCAATTTTAGGAGCATCAATATTTGGAAGGAAGAAGACCTGGGAGCGAAGGAAGCAAACAAGTGGAGGCACGAGGGCCAAGATAGGTGGGCCCACGCGGCTACAGTACCTGGCCGCGTGGGGTCCCCCCTTTTGGGCCTCGAGGCTCCGTTGACGTCGATCTTTCTTCCAGAAGCTTCGTCTTGACCTAAAACCGACTATAAAAATAGTCACCGAAGCTCTTCGGAGAAGGCCGGCGGAGAAACACAAAACCACGAAACAGAGAGACAGAAGGCTGCCGCCGGAGAAGATCGGAGGGGGGAAGCGCCGCCGGAATCACCACCGGAGGGCTCCACCCCCCTCCGGCGTGTTCATCATCAACATCTACAGCAAGATCTTCTCCACCATCATCACCATGATGAAGGGGGAGTAGTCCACCCCCTGGACTTGGGTTTGTGGTGGTAACTTATGTATCTCTCCTCTCTTTGAGCTTCACTAATTAGTACCGTATGAGCTGCTGAACATGATTACGGTCATCTATGTAATTCCTATGTTGGATATTGTGGTGTGAGATGATATTTGTTATGCATTTACCGTTGTGTTGGATCTTTTATGACTTGTCATACTTTGGAGATATTCTATGATGCATGTGATGGTTCGATTTATGCATAATGCCTTGTTTATCCTTGTCATGAGGTGATTGACACCACCAAGTGTGGATAGATGAGAGAGATGTGGTCATACACACGAAATATGAATCATTGCACTAGTGTTTAGAATATTGTCCATTATGAAGTATGATGTATGTAGGTAAGGGATGGCCGGTGTGACAACGGCATATGTATTGAGTGACACAATACAGCCCAACATCCTTTATCTGGGGGTAAAAAGGAAGAAGTATGATGTGGGAGTGACAGCAACCACGCTAGCCTTACGAGGGTGACATGGCAACACAAAATGATTATTTTTCTTCCAACTATGTGTCTTAGGACATGTAGCCGTCATAGAAGTTTACCATTAAAGCATGACAATTGTGTGTACTTTTATTATCTATAACATGATCACCACCATAGATTGAGAGAGAGGACGAGTGAAACCATGAACCCATGTCCATTGTTCCTATAAAGAGAAACACAAACTTGAGCTTGTCCTCTTGCTGCATAGAGGATTGGGCTTTCTCTCTCTTTGAGAGCTTTTAGTTGCTACCATTTACCTTCAGCACTTTTACCAAAAATCCCAAAAACACTTGCATCTTTCATTGTTTTATTTATCATTCTTGTTACCAATACCTTCAGCTCCCTGTGGATTCGACAACCTTTTCTAATCGAAAGGTACTACAATTGATCTCCTGCACTTGGGAGTCACCATCGTCCCGTCCCCGTCCTCACCGCCGTCGATAGCCCGCGCCGTCCCGTCACCGGCACCACCTCGGTGAGCCTCTTGTTTTTTATATGCATTTTGAGCTCAAATTACTTGTATGATTTAAATGTATAGTTATTACTTGTATAATTTTCTTATGTTTTTTATATGTATAGTGTCAGGGTTTTGATATCCGTCCCCGTCGGTCCTCGTCCGGTTTATGATTCGGATGTGGTGTATTTTTATAATTATTTGTTTCATTTCGTGTTTATAACAATTATGCCTACCAACTTGACATAGGTTTTTTTTATCTAGGAGGTAGTTGAACCGGAAATTCCAACCGACCCTATTGTCGAGTTTTTTGAAAAAGAAAAAATGATTTGAAAGCAAAATTGAAAAGAAGTGAAGATCTTCTCTACAATGCCTAGAAGAGAAGATGAAATTGGAGTTCGATCTTGCCGACGTCATCGATAAACACAAGATCAAGATGGATGCAATGCGCTTGAAAATTGAAAGATTAGAAAATATGCCATTCATAAAGAGGCTTGGTATCATTATGCTGTTGGTTCAATAATTACCTTAGTTGCGATTTTGATCGCATTTGTTGTTGGGTTTAAATTCTTTAGATAGTTGTATGTTAGTTTCAATGTATGTATGCACTTGGTCACTACTCTACTTTGTTTTAATGTGATGAACTTGTATTAATTAATTTGGTCACTATTATATATTCATTTTTGTAGTGTAATGGTTTTTGATATATTTATATAATGCAGATGAGCCGGCAAAGGATGTACGGTGACCGACGTTGTCCCGACTTTATTAATGGCATGCATGATTTTCTCCGTGTGGCTGAGACAAACAAGCGCCGAATGGTTTTATTTCTTGTCCATGTAGTGTCTGTAAGAATACGCAGGATTACTCTACCTCAAAAACCATTCACGTCCACCTGTTGCAGTCCGGTTTCATGTCCGGTTATAATTGTTGGACCAAGCACGGAGAAAGAGGGGTTATAATGGAAGACAATGAAGAAGAAGAGGATAATGACAACTATCCTATGTTCACTGAAGACGGTGGTACTACAATGGGGGAAGACGAAGCTGAAGAAGAGCCCATTGTTGATGAGCCCGATGATGATCTTCGTCGGGCCATTCGTGATGCACAGATAAACTGCGGAAGTGAAAACGAGAGGTTGAAGTTGGAGAGCATGTTAGAGGATCACAAAAAATTGTTGTACCCAAATTGCGAAGATGGCCAGAAAAAACTGGGTACCACACTGGAATTGCTGCAATGGAAGGCAGAGAATGGTACATCTGACAAGGGATTTGAAAATTTGCTGAAAATAATAAAGAAGATGCTTCCAAGGGATAACGTATTGCCCCCAGTACGTACGAAGCAAAGAAGGTTGTCTGCCCTCTAGGATTAGAGGTGCAGAAGATACATGCATGCATCAATGACTGCATCCTCTACCGCGGTGAGGAGTACGAGAATTTGAATGCATGCCCGGTATGCGGTGCATTGCGGTATAAGATCAGGCGAGATGACCCTGGTGATGTTGAGGGCGACCGCGCCCCAGGAAGAGGGTTCCTGCCAAGGTGATGTGGTATGCTCCTATAATACCACGGTTGAAACGTTTGTTCCAAAACAAAGAGCATGCCAAGTTGTTGCGATGGCACAAAGAAGACCGTAAGAAAGACTGATGCTGAGACACCCCGCTGATGGGTCGCAGTGGAGAAAAATCGACAGAGAGTTCCCGACATTTTCAGATGACGCAAGGAACTTAAGATTTGGTCTAAGTACAGATGGCTTTAATCCTTTTGGGGAGCAGAGCTCCAGTCATAGCACCTGGCCTGTGACTCTATGTATCTATAACCTTCCTCCTTGGTTGTGCATGAAGCGGAAGTTCATTATGATGCCAGTGCTCATCCAAGGCCCGAAGCAACCCGGCAACGACATTGATGTGTACCTGAGGCCATTGGTTGAAGAACTTTTACAGTTGTGGCGTGAAGAAGGTGTACGTGTGTGGGATGAGCACAAACAGGAATTTGACCTACGAGCGTTGTTGTTTGTAACCATCAATGATTGGCCTGCTCTTAGTAACATTTCAGGACAGTCAAACAAGGGATACAATGCATGCACGCACTGTTTAGGTGAGACTGAAAGTATATATTTAGGTAACAAGAATGTGTACCCGGGGCATCGTCGATTTCTTCCAAAACAGCATCCCGTAAGAAAGAAAGGCAAGCATTTCAAAGGTGAGGCAGATCACCGGACGAAGCCTACCTGCCCTACTGGTGTTGATATATATGACATGGTCAAGGATTTAAAAGTAATCTTTGGAAAGGGTCTTGGCGGACAATCTGTTCCGAATGACGCTGACGGACACGTACCCATGTGGAAGAAGAAATCTATATTTTGGGAGCTACCCTATTGGAAAATCCTAGAGGTTCGTCTGCAATCGACGTGATGCACGTGACGAAAAATCTTTGCGTGAACCTGCTAACTTCTTGGGCGTGTATGGGAAGACGAAAGATACACCGGAATCATGGAAGGACCAGCAACGTATGCACGAACGAGACAACCTGAATCCAGAGAAGTATCAAGGTCCTGCCAGCTACGCTCTTACCAAAGAAGAGAAGGAGATCTTTTTGAAGTCCTGAGCAGTATCAAGGTCCCGTCTGGCTTCTCGTCGAATATAAAGGGAATAATAAACATGACAGAAAAAAGTTCCAAAACCTAAAGTCTCATGACTGCCACGTGATTATGACACAATTACTTCCGGTTGCATTGAGGGGCTTCTGCCGGAAAATGTTCGAGTACCCATTGTGAAGCTATGTGCATTCCTCAATGCAATTTCTCAGAAGGTGATCAATCCAGAAACTCTACCAAGTTTACAGAAGGATGTGGTCCAATGTCTTGTCAGCTTCGAGTTGGTGTTCCCACCATCCTTCTTCAATATTATGACGCACCTCATAGTTCACCTAGTCGAAGAGATTTCGTTCTCGGTCCTGTATTTCTACACAACATGTTCCCCTTTGAGAGGTTCATGGGAGTCTTAAAGAAATACGTTCATAACCGTGCTAGGCCAGAAGGAAGCATCTCCAAGGGCTATGGAACAGAGGAGGTCATTGAGTTTTGTGTTGACTTTATTCCTGACCTTAAGCCGATCGGTGTTCCTCAATCACGCCATGAGGGGAGACTGCGTGGAAAAGGCACGCTAGGAAAGAAAGCAATAATATGTAAGGACTGGCATTCTTTCACTCAAGCACACTACACAGTTCTACATAATTCCAGCTTGGTGGCTCCGTATATCAAGGAACACATGAATAGTTTACGCTCTAAATACCCGGAGCAGCCTGAAGAATGGATTGAAGGAGAACACGTGAAGACTTTCGGCGGTTGGTTGCAAACACGTCTCATTAATGACACCACTGTTGGAGAACAGCTATACTTGTTGGCCAAGCACCATCTTCGACTATATTGACTTTTCAAGGGTACGAGATAAATGGGAATACATTTTACACGGCCGACCAAGATAAAAAGAGCACCAACCAAAACAGTGGTGTCCGCTTTGATGCAACAAACAACAATGGGCAAAAGGACACATATTATGGTTACATAGAGCAGATATAGGAACTTGACTATGGACCTTTTTTAAGGTCCCTTTGTTCTGGTGCAAATGGTTCAACCTGACAGGCGGAGTATAGGTATACCCGCAGTACGGAATGACTACAGTGGATCTCAAGAATCTTGGGTACGACACGAACCATTCGTCCTAGCCAGTGAAGTGGCTCAGGTTTTCTATGTGAAGGACATGTCTACCAAACCGGAAAAAAAAAGATAAGCAAGCGAATACATCATACGATGAGCCAAAGCGCCACATAGTTCTTTCAGGGAAAATAAATATCGTGAGAGTGGAGGACAAGACAGACATGTCAGAAGATTACAATAAGTTTGATGAAATTTGACCCTTCGCAGTGAAAACTGACCCAAGCATCGTGTTAAATGATGAAGATTGTCCATGGTTACGGCGCAATCAGAAGAAAGGGACACACACAAAGAAGAAGTTTATACCACAACACTAGATAGGGATGTTGGTGGTGATGTGTAATAATGTATTAAACCTTTTATCTAACTGTGTTGTGAAAATTCAGAAGAAAGCTCTAAACACTGATTTTTGGTTCTAAAAGCTCCAATGGTGCTCACAAGCGCTCGAAAAAGTTGGAACAAAACACACGGTTTGCACTGCATACAGCCCGACGGTGGCTCGTGAGTGCCCGCATATCAAATGCACCGTCGGACGTATGCAGGGAATCCGAATGCTTTGTATACCAAATGAACTACAATGAGTACACACTGAGTGCCGAATATGTCCGTGAGGGGGGCTATATATAGGTTCATGTGGCTCACGAAGTGGTCGTGATAGTGCTAATACAACAGCTCACAGGCTCTCAAAAGAAACACACCATTGATCCAACGGCTCACAAGCGCTTGAAAGAAACACACGATCCGTGTGCTTCTTTAGTCCTGGTTGGTGTTACCAACCGGGACTAAAGGCGGGCTTTGCGGTCACGACTCGTGTCAGTCACGTGTCCTCCCCAGCGCTGCCCTGGCCACGTGTCCTACCCAGCGCTGCCCTGGTCACGTACGTGTCCTACCCCAGCGCTGCCCTGGTCAATTATTACCGACGGGTAAACCCTAATCCACCATTCCTAGCCACGAACGCATCGTATCCACGAGATGGATCCGCCACGGCCGCCGCAGTGCCTTCTGGACGAGGTCGAGCGTGCTTGGCAGAGCGCGCTTGGGCGCTACCGCGGGAGCCATATCGTTCTATTAACCGGGAAATAGCGTCCTATTTTTTTCGTTGGTAATAATTGGACTTGATTTGGAAAACATAAACAAAACAATAAACCAAATAGATATAAAGCAAAACAAAAAACAGAAGAAACAAAACAAATTTGACTTGATTTGGACAATTAAATCAAAAGATATAAAAGAAACAAGAAAATATGAAAAGAAAATAGAAAAAATACAAAAGCCCATTTAGTACCGGTGGGTAACACCAATCGGTACTAAAGGTCCGCTGGGCTTCGTGCGAAAATTTTCGCCGCCCAGAGAGACATTTAGTACCGGTTGGTGTTACCAACCGGTACTAAAGACCCTATAGTTCCGGTTCGTGGAACGAACCGGAACTAAATGTCTGTTTCGCGCATATTTGGGCGGTTAAGGCCAATTTTTTCCCCATCTTTCTCCAAATCGATGCCTCCTCCACCTCCTGCTCCCGTGCTGCCACCGTCGCCTCCCCTCCGTTGCCTGCCTTCATCGCCTCCCCTCCGTCGCCTCCCGTCCGTCACCATTGCCGCCGTCGTCGACCTCCTCTCCATCCCCGCCGAGCGTCGATCGAGGGTGAGCCTTCCTCTGTCCTTCTCCCTCTCCCCGCTTGGTGGAGACCACGACCACGGCGTGGTGGCGGCCACGGGCGCCACGGTGGTGGCGCGTGGTGGAGGCCACGGCCACGGCGGCGTGGTGGCGGCCACGCCATTCGTGTTTTTTTTTAAGATTAGTTTTTTTTTCGAAATTTAGGGTAGATTAGTGAATTTAGGCAATATAGAAACATGTAGAAATTTAGGCAACATAAAAACATGTAGAAATTTAGTACACGGGTTGATCTAACAGAGATGGCATGGTACCGAGGCAGTCACGGTGTTGAAACATTTTTTTTTATTGTGGTCACCGACATCTTCTGGTCTACGTCGACGACTTCCTAGCCGTTGCTTCTACATGTTTTTTTTGAAGATTAGTGAATTTGGCAATATTAGTAGTGATTAGTGAATTTAGTACTTTGTCGTATACAACATGCATGTAGAAATTTAGTACTTTGTAATTTTTAGTATTAGTCAATTTGGAATGATCGTCTTATAAAAATTGTGTTCTTCAGAGGGTTCCTTCTCACGTGAGCTATGACCCTGTGAGGGTTCCTTATCTTTGGATGCGCAGCGCCCGCGGCTCAGCACCCCGCGGCTCGAATTTAATTTGAGAGGTTCATGCATGGGAGAGGAGATGTATTAGTGATATTATTCGTGATGTATTAGGGTTAAATAAAAATGGACCAAATTATTCATGGGATCGAGATGTATTAGTGATACTTTTGCATATTTGATCAATTTTCCCTACTTTTAATTATTCTGCTAATGCTAACATTGTTAAGTAGTTGCTATAAATTTGCATTTACATTTGCTAAGATGCAAATTTTAAGATTCATATTCTTTTTACAAAATTGATTGCAGGGACATTGAGCTATGGATCCAAATTGTCCGGTCGCCCCCGGCAGAGACGAGGAGCGTGAAGAGCGAATGGATCCAAATTTTCTGGACGCCCCCGCCAGAGACGAGGAGTGTGAAGAGCAAATGGCTCAGATTATATTTGGACGTGCAAACCCGCCTGAAGAAGATGTCGGTGGAGAAGATGGGATAATTGGAGACGATTACAGCTCACAATTTCTGAACGACTCCGGTGAGGGAGTTGAGCAAGAAGAAATTTGCAGAGAGGAGGAAGTGCCCTTAACAAACTCCAGCGAGGTATATTAAGCCTCTGTTGATCGATCACTAGATGCATTAATTGAGTTGTATTGCAGTTATTAACGAATCATTTTTCTTTTAGCCCTCCGGATCGAGCAAATCATCCGCTGCTAAAGGGTCGAAACGAGGCCCGAACAGAAGGTTGGCCGATGGCGTGTAAGGATATCGATCGCCAAAGTTGCTGCTAGTGGCGAACCGCTGGAACCCGTAGATAGCCACCGTAAATTTATAAATCAATGCGGAGTTCTTGTTAGGGACTTGGTCCCGATCATCCTTCAAGACTGGCATAAGCCGAAGGACGACAACAAGGTAACTACTTATGTTGACGACAGAAGAAAAGATTTGCTTTGGGACACGCTATTGACACATGTCAACCTACCGCCAGGTATCCTCCCGCCGTTGAAGGAGAAAGTCAAGCAGTGGACTCTTAAGAAGATGGCCACACAATTCCAGTCCTGGAAGAAAAATTTATGGAAAAATTATGTAGCAGCGGAGGAACAAGATCCAGAATTCACTGGACCACTAGTGAAGATACAACAGCACTGGCCCACATTTGTGAAGCAAAGAAAATCAGAGACCGCTGTGGCCCGATCGGAAATAAATATGGTAAATGCTGGGAAGAAGACATATCACCATACTTTGGGTACAGGTGGCTACAAGGCTGCCGTGCCCAAGTGGGAAGCCTTTGAAGCAAAACTGCTTGATCAAGGGATCATTCCATAGACAGCGGACTGGCCCGAGAGGTCCAAGCTCTGGTTGTTCGTGCATGGGGCTGGGTTGGACCCACAGACAGGGCAGATTGTTGCAAAGGGAAGATGGTAGGAAAAATTGAGCTAGTAACCCAACAACTTGTGGACACAAAATACATGCGCATAAATACTTTTTCCTTACAAGTTCAAGTGAGTGTTATTGTACCTTCTGCACATTCTATTTTGCTTACTCGATGTTTAGTGTAATCGATGACTCATGGACATATAAACGTGCGAAGATTCCACTGGATTCTGCTAATCATTAGAGTTGACCAAGGAGTCGTTCAAGTCATGGACTCGTTAAGGAAAGATATGGATGAGTACCTCAGCTTGCAAGAAATGCTCTAGAGGTAATTTCAATCATTATCGCTCTATATCGACCTCTTTCGTTCATTTTCTGATATCAAGTAATTAATAACTCCTTTAATCATTTTCTTTTGCCGGGCAGGGTTTGGAAACGGTTCATCGTGAAGGTTGCAGGGGAATGGAAACCGGAGCTGTATTTTTATACCACCAAGGTAAGTAGTACCATATATATAGGTCCGCGCAACTCTTTAATTCTAGTTTCAATACCATTATCATGCTTGATTATTATTTGATTAAATTATATTCTTTGTAAAGTGGTGTCTGAGGCAGCCACAAGGGACTAATTTATGTGCATACTACGTTTTCAAGTATATACGCTCTTTTGTCACTGAGCGGAATAGACAACACAGAACAGCTGAAGTACGTATACACTATTCGCAATTTTTTTATTACCATATTGTGTTGAGTTCCATTCATAATTTATTTTATGATGATTTCATATATATATATACACACAACTCACATATTCATATTGGTCTAGATGGAACGAATGCGGGAACAACTCATACCAACGAAGCGCCTAAAAGCAATTCAAGAGGAATTGGTGGGATTTTTGAACTCGGAGGTCATGAAGATAACCGGAGAATTTTATCACCCTAGTAATTATGTTATGCCTCCAATGTAATTGATGTGATCTCGACGTGAGAATTTCATTAAAGCAACTTGTGTGTGTATGTATATACGCATCAAACGTGATCTCAATATAGTATAAAATTTATGTATACGACTTGTTTTTTACGCAACGTGATCTCCATACAACAAGAATTAAATGAAAAACACAAAATCGAAACCCCTAATGTCCTAAACCCTAAACCAGGAAAAATAAATAAATAGAAAACAAAAAGCAGAAACCTTTAGTCCCGGTTGTTAACACCAACCGGGACTAAAGGGTTCCCGCCATGCGCGCCCGACCGTTGCCACGTGGATGCCCTTTAGTCCCGCTTCGTGGCCAACCGGGACTAAAGGTGGGGGGCCTTTAGTCCCGATTAGTTTGTCCCAGTTTTCCAACCGGGACTAAAGGCCCTCTGGAACCGGGACTAATGCCCCCTTTTCTACTAGTGAAAGTCGAGCACCTGGCGCCTTCCGTCTAAAAAAAGTGGCTGGGGCGTTCCCCATTTTTGTTCTGGGCTGTCCATTGTCGATCGGATGGCAAGAAATGTAAGTTTTCAGGTTTCCACCAAATGGTGGTTTTCACTATATAAAAACTCAAGTAAACATATATGTTATGTGCCACCATGTACACGAAGTATACATGTGCATGCATGAACGATAAATACATAGGGGTGACTCATTCTTTCTTTGATAGGATTATCCTGAGTGATATTTCTATAGTTTGGCAATCATAACAAATGTTTCGTTAGAATTCAAGTACCAATGTCGACACTGGTAATTCATTTTAAATTATATTAAAACTCCATACAGTTAATTATGCTAGTTGTTACCATAGATAAATTATATATTTTGACTCAAACATTGTAACATATGTACCTTGATAGCTTAATTGTACGCACTCTATGATTTATAAAAGAAAACTAACTACACACAATTCTTTGCTAGAGAAAATTCAACATACTGAACTTTGTGATGCATGCTGAAATGACTGTTTATGTACATCGTAATAGAAATAAAGTGACAGCGACAAAGGTTACAGTCTAAAACAGCACACACAAATACAAGTGAGTAACCATGCTATGATGCTTACACAAAGCGGGCCTCTCTACTACCGAGGGTATCTTGCAGACATCAACATTTCTTCTTCCATGCTATATCTTCTGCTCAATTCCTGCGTGCTTCGCCTTTCTTTGCTCAACGAGCAATTCATCATAGCAATGTCTTTCTCTTCAATTTTCCCTACTTCCGCATTTTTTTGGACAAATTTCGTTGATACAAAAAGGTCTTCGAGTGTATGTTCCACCTGTCGCATTGTAGGCCGGTCCTCAGCATTTAACTTGACACAAGACGCTGCAAGTATGGAGACTTCATGAAGTTCTTTGCCTCCCTCCTCTATGACCTGCGGATCTAGTATTTGGACCAGCATTTTTTCAGCAAGCAACTTGACAAAACGGGAAACAAGGCCATCTCCATCAAGGAAGAAATACGAAAATGGTTTCTTCCTTGTTAGCAGTTCCAAAAGAATGACACCAAAACTATACACATCACTTTTCTCTGTGAGGCGGCCTGTGTAAAAGTACATAGGATCCAAGTATCCAATTGTTCCTTGAACCATTGTTGTTAATCCTGTTTTATCCATTGGAATGTATCTTGAAGCTCCAAAGTCCGACACCTTCGATGTCATAGTTTCATCCAGAAGTATGTTACTAGACTTAATATCTCTGTGGACAATTGGGATTGAAACTGACGAGTGAAGATAAGCAAGAGCACTTGCAGTTTCAGTTGCAATCCTCAACCTAGTTACCCATGAAAGCGATTTTGGCCCTTCAACATGGAGATGGTGATAGAGGGTTCCACTAGAAATAAACTCATAAACCAACAAAGGTACCTCTGTCTCTAGGCAACATCCAAGAAGCTTCACTACGTTCCTGTGGTTGATCTGTGAGAGGATGGCTACCTCATTTATGAACTCGTCTATCTCTTTCTGGACTGTGATCTTTGACTTCTTGATGGCCACAACATGTAGGTCCGATAAAATCCCTTTGTAGACTGTACCGTGCCCTCCACCGCCAAGCTCACGAGCTTTATCAAAGTTGTTTGTTGCCTTTGCAAGTTCATCTACTGGTATGATCATCCTTTCTGCAATGTCTGCCCTTGGGGACATCAATTGTTGCAGCAATTGCCCACGATTTTGCTTGAAAAACTTTTGTTTCAACATTATATGTCTCCTATGTTTAAACCTTTTGACCACGAAGATTGCCGCGAGAACTAGAAGCATAAATCCTGCTGCACTGCCAACTCCTATGCCGATGCTTATTCCTGTATGTGTGTGGGTAATATTAATCTTACTCTCAATAGCCAGAACTCGAAGTCAACATCAATAAATATTTTGACTAAAACCCTATACATATATCTTTGGAAGCAAATAAATGAAATGAAATTAGAGCAGTGAGTACAGCCATGACCTTTTAACATAGAAATTCAGTGTAAGTAGTGTACTAGATTCTTAGCAACTCATAACTTCTGCTCTAGCCTATAAAGTATTTATGTATTTTGCTACTACCTATAGATTTTGATTTCAATAATTGAGTCAAGTGTGCAGCGGGAATGAAAATCTTACCCACCTGATTTGAGCCTCAAATAACAAAGAACATTAATAACTGTAAGCTCAGATAGTTAAAATATGTAAGAAAAGTATATTTTACATTAGAGCATGTACAAAGAGGGTTCTTTTTACCAAGGGAATTAGCAGCACTATTGTTAGTGTAACGAGGGCAGGCTTCAGATAAATCGATCTATTATGAGGTCATCTTATTTGGAGTAACAACGGCTTCCCTATATACCCTAATTAAAGTTTAATATTGGAAGCAAAATTTTGTTAAGTTGCTCGTGCTTTAGCATCTGCCCTATGCATGAGGTCGTATTGGTTGGTTCAAATGCTGAGGAAATGTGGTTCTATGGGATTATACCTGATGGTACCAGATTCAAAATTATTGTACTTTCTTTCCCCACATGACAATAACCTTGGTTTCGAAATTCAAGAAGAAAATCTGTTGGCGTAGGAAAAAAAGGTTTTGTTTGTCAAATCATACCTACCAGTGCTGATAAGCAGGATAACATGCTTAAGTTTCCAACAGGTGCTTAAGGTGTGCTAACAAGGAAACAGAGCATTCCTAATCACCAATTTACATTGTAGAGATTAAGTATTCACTACGGGAGAGCTTACCTGTGCCGACGGCCAAATCCTATGCCGACGGTTTTTTGTCGGGGCCGTCGGCACAGGGTCTGACGAGGCCGTCCCGTCGCCCTGGCCGTCGGCATAGGTAAAGCCGTCAGCATAGATTTGACGCAAGGCTGTGCCGACGGCAAAACCGTCGGCACAGCTAAGTTTTTTTTTCCTATTTTTCATCTAATATGAAAAAAAATTAATTTTTTTTGGAAAAAATAATTTTGGAAACCTGTGCCGACGGCAAAACCGTCAGCATAGCCGAAAAATAAAAAAATATTTTTTTTAAATAAAAATTTTGGAAAAAATAATTTTGGAAACCTATGCCGACGGTTTTGCCGTCGGCACAGCTATGTTTTTTTTTCCTATTTTTCATCTAATATGGAAAAAATTCATATCTTTAAATCTGTAAATTGAAATTTAACAAATAAAATGTCTAAATCGATTAGAAAAATGAGAGGAATCCAAATATAACATCCATATCATCTTTTTCATCATGTATATGACTTTTTGCAACATGTTTTTGGTACTTGCTTAATAAAAAAGTCATTTTTGGCACTTAAAAAATGAAAAATGATATTTATAATAATATTTTAAAAATTGTTTTTGGCAACAATGTTTGCCATACAAAGACACACCTATGTCTCAAATATGGGCACATTATCACAAACTATGGCACGGGGATGATCATAACTTGGTCATTTGACTCGAAACTTATACATGTTTATAGATGATTGACTTTTTGTGAAGAAGTATTTTGTAAACTTTGTCAAAACTTAAGTTTATCATTTATCCTAGCAACTAGTACACATAAAGGTACTCCATGCCAAAGGATTTCATTTATTGACTATTTTTTCACTTTCTTTTATTTTGTTGAAAAAACGGTCAAAATGACCACCGTGCCTATTCATTAAAAGGGTTTGCATTTTTCAAAACTATCAACGGTTCTGTGATATAACCACTACTGGTGTATCTTAAAATGAATTTTGTTAAAATTTCAGAGCAAACTATCACACACTTGTAGTTCAAAATTCAATTACTTTCGAAAAAATAGGCATAAAGTTATTTAAATAGGCAAAATTAGATAAAAACTGAGAAAATTCCTAATATTGTTGGATTGTCCATAAAATATGGTCTACTTTGTGTGATAATTGGATGGGTGCCATTTTCCACCATATTTTTTGTTCTTTCTTCACAAAAAATGTCATTTTTTACAATAAAAAATAAAAAATGATATTTATAAAACTAATTTGAAAAATCTCAGTTCTGCAACATTGTTTGTCATACCAAGATACACCTATGTGTCAAATATGGGCACATTATCACAAACTATGGCACGGGGATGATCATAACTTGGTCATTTGACTCGAAACTTATACATGTTTATAGATGATTGACCTTTTTGTGAAGAGGTTTTTTGTAAACTTTGTCAAAACTCAAGTTTATCATTTATCCTGACAACTAGTACACATAAAGGTACTCCATGCCAAAGGATTTCATTTTTAGACTATTTTTTCACTTTTTTTATTTTGTTGAAAAAACGGTCAAAATGACCACCATGCCTATTCATCAAAAGGGGTTGCATTTTTCAAAACTATCAACGGTTCTGTGATATAACAACTACGGGCATATCGTAAAATGAATTTTGTTAAAATTTCAGAGCAAACTATCACACACTTGTAGTTCAAAATTCGATTACTTTCGGAAAATAGGCATAAATTCATTTAAATAGGCGAAATTAGATAAAAACAGAGAAAATTCCTAATATTGCTGGATTGTCCATACAATATGGTCTACTCTGTGTGATAATTGGATTGGTGCCATTTTCCACCATATTTTTTCTACTTGCTTCACAAAAATGTCATATTTGACAATAAAAAAATGAAAAATGATATTTATATAACTAATTTGAAAAATTTCAGTTCTGCAACATTGTTTGTCATACCAACATACACCTATGTGTCAAATATGGGCACATTATCATAAACTATGGCACGAGAATGACCATAACTTGGTTATTTGACCCGAAACTAATACATGTTTATAGATGATTCACCTTTTTGTGAAGAAGTTTTTTGTAAACTTTATCAAAACTCAAGTTTATAATTTATGCTAGCAACTAATACACATAAAAGTACTCCATGCCAAAGGATTTTATTTTTTGACTATTTTTTCACATAAAATTCAATTATTTTCGAAAAATAGGCATAAAGTCATTTTTCTAAAATATGTTGCAAAAAGTTATATACATGATGAAAAAGATGATATGGATGTCATATTTGGATTCCTCTCATTTTTCTAATTTATTTAGACATTTTATTTTTTAAATTTTGATTTGCGGATTTAAAGATATAAATTATTCCATATTAAATGTAAAAAGGAGAATATGGTTGAAAATATTATTTAAAGATATGAGTTATTCAAATATTATTATTACATAATCATTGTTATTTATTCATCTAAATTTTCAAAATTTAAACAATAAAAGGTGTAACATCATGACCCAGTGGTTAATATGGTTGATAAGATACTAATATCAGTAAGTTCTAACATCTCATCTGGAAGCTAATTTGAAAGGAACTCAAAAGTTAAGCGTGCTTGGGCTAGAGCAATTTGAGTATGGGTGACCGAACGGGAAGTTTGACCGGGGTAAGTAGTTTGACCTTAGATTGTGTGTAATATGTAACTAGAGATAATGTGTGTGGCTAATTGGGAAATTTCGAAATGAAAGAACAAAAATTCGAAATTTCAGTGTAAAATAAAAATAAAAAAATAAAAAAAATTGAAAAAAAAATTTGGAAACCTATGCCGACGGTTTTCCCGTCGGCACAGCCAACAAAATAAAAAAATTAATTTTTTTAAAAAATAAAAATTTTGGAAAAAAAATTTAAAAAACATATGCCGACGGCCGTCGGCACAGCCTATGCCGACGGTTCGACCTATGCCGATGGCTTTCTAGGCTGTGCCTACGGGCTCCTACGCCGACGACCCTGTGCCGACGGACACCGTCGGCATAGGCCTGTGCCGACGGGTATCGTATCTGTGCCGACGGTAAAATACCGTCGGCACAGGTAAGCTCTCCCGTAGTGATTATGCAGATGCATATTGAGCATGCCTTTGAGGTGCAAGACCACTAGCTTGCGTGGGTCACTCAGTCAGATAATCCAACAGTTGATGCAAAACGTAATTCCCTTGGTAACGTTTTTCATGGAAATATTCCTTGTTGTGTCGTGGAACATATGGAATTATGCAATAGCGAAATCTTCAAGAACACAAGTTCCTAATTCTGTTCCTGGCGAACATATGGAAGATTAGCCTCACAGCTGGTACTATTAATTTGTGTGTCATGGAGACAAGCTGAACGCAGAAAAAAAGATCTTAGTTTATCTATTTCATAAGATCTTTTAAAAATCTAGACCCTCTGCATGTAAATAAACCTTGTAAACATATTTTACTATGCTAATATATACTTTGGCACACCCTACTGTAATTCTGTACAAGAATAACAAATAACGAAAAAGAACTAATGGTCGAATGACATAAAAAATGTGAACTGCAGACAATCAATAACTAAAGCCAATCAAAGTTAGAATGAATAGATGGAATACTAATTTCTCAAAGGCTGCCAATGAAGTTGAAGAAGATGAACATACGTACTAACCTGTAGCCGAGTTCTTGATGCAGCCATCTCTGATGGTGTAGTTGCCGTGAGTTCCTTGTGGGCACTGGCATTTGTACCCTCCAATTTTGTTGATACATTCGCCGAAGCACCCATGGTCTTGTGGCTGCTCACACTCATTGACATCTATGACACAATTTAATTATTTGAGCACACCGTATTGATCTTTCATGAAAACCTCTACTGCAAAATATATGTTTTCTTAGATTTCCTCACGCTACAACAAAGATGAGTCATTGCTCCAACATTAAGAATAATTTGGATTTAGTTATTGATATTCTCTTACTTGATATAGATCAGGTCTCTAGTTTTACTTCCTTTTTTTTCCTATGCATATCTCCCTCTCAAATGGTCTGACTACTTGCCGAATGCCTGTGGTTTTGTAGCATGACCATTTCCTATACGCTCTTAATGTTTTTATAATATTTACGCTTGGAAAAAATATAAAAATTCGTGGATCGCTATATGTCCTCTCCACCCATGCGCATAGTTTCTGGACTCACTGGTTTCCTATAGCCAAATAAGGCGTTACTGATTGAATGTTTGAACTTTGATTTTGGAAAAACATTGATTCCAGATTGCAGCTTTGCAAAAACTGATTTGCAGATTGAATTTTGATGTATACGAGGCAAATTCCTTATTCTCCTTTGGAACTTTGTCATTTCCCTGTCTAACCACCGAACTGTTACGGTGGCATCGAATCACAAACTTCACCCCTTCCGTGCCACTACCATCAGGCCATTGTTAGAAAGCTTCTGTTACGTACCATTTGGCTCTTCTATCGAATATTGAACAAATACCAGACACTCAACTAACTCCTTTTTTCAGTTTGACTTGTTTTTCTGTCATATATGTTTGTCATGTATGGCAGAAGCACAGGTTGATGGACGAGTGCTCTTAACTAAAACACCCCGCATGTTGTCCATGATGAGGACGTCATTCACCTTGACTTCTCAAGCTCTAGGACCTAGCACATGCTTGACTCCAAGTCCAGGCTATGGTTAGAGCATCTCTAGCAGATACCGCATAAGTTACCGAAAAATTCGTATCCGGTGGAGCTGGAAAACTTTTGTAGTACCAAATTTTGCTCTCGCAGAACAGATGCCGGATATTGGTACTGGATATTTGAACATATGCCATCCATATCATCTTTTGCATCACAGAAACATCGATAAACTTGCTATGAAAAAAACCTCTAGCATGGAGCCAAATGATCAAGTTATGACAATTCCCACGGAATAGTTTGTGATAAAGTTCTCATATTCGACAAATAGGTGTATCTTGGTATAGAAAGCAATGATTCTGGAGGGATTTTTCAAATTATTTTTATAAATATCATTTTCCTTTTTCTAAGTGGCAAAAATGGCCATTTTTGTGAACCAAGTACAAAAAATATGGTGTAAAATGGCACCCGTCTAATTCTCACAAAGAGTAGTCTACATTTGATGGATAATACCCAAGTATTAGGTATTTTCTTGATTTCTATCTAATTTCGCCTAGTTAAATGAGTTTATGTTGATTTTTCGAAACTAATCTAAATTTAAACTACAGGTGTTTGATAGTTTGGTCTGAATTTTTTTCTAAAATTATTTTAAGATACACAACTAGTGGTTATATGACATAAACATCGATAGTTTTAGAAAAGTTGACCTCTTTCGATGAATAGTTATGGTGGCCCTTTTGACCGGTTTTTTGAAAAAAAATCAAATAAAGTAAAAAAAAACCTCAAAAAGAATATATCCTCTGGCATGGAGTCCTTTTATGTGTACTAGTTGCTATAAAAAATGATAAACTTGATTTTTGACAAATTGTTCAAAAAAAATTCACAAAAAGGTCTATCATGTATAAATATCTATAAGTTTCAAACCAAATGACCAAGTTATGGCAATTCCCGCGGCATAGTTTGTGATAAAGTTCTCATATTTGACAAATAGGTGTATCTTGGTATAGGAAGCAATGTTTGCGAAGGGATTTTTCAAATTATTTTTATATCATTTTCCTTTTTCCAAGTGGCAAAGATGACTTTTTTTATGAACCAAGTAAAAAATATAAGTTGCAAAATGGCACCCATCTAATTCTCACAAAGAGTATTCCACATTTGATGGATAATACCCAAGTATTAGGAATTTTCTTGATTTCTATCTAATTTCGCCTAGTTAAATGAGTTTGTGTTGATTTTTCGAAAGTAATCCAAATTTGAACTACAAGTGTTTGATAGTTTGGTCTGAATTTTTTTTAAAAATCATTTTAAGATAAACAACTATTGGTTATATCACAGAAACATCGATAGTTTTAGAAAATTTGACCTTTTTCGATAAATAGTCATGGTGGCCCTTTTGACCGTTTTTTGAAAAAAATCAAATAAAGTGAAAAAACCTCAAAAAAAGATATCCTCTGGCATGGAGTCCTTTTATGTGTACTAGTTTCTATGAAAAATGATAAACTTGATTTTTGACAAATTGTTCAAAAAAATCTTCACAAAAAGTTCTATCATGTATGAACATCTATAAGTTTCAAACCAAATGACCAAGTTATGGCAATTCCCATGGAATAGTTTGGGATAAAGTTCTCATATTCGATAAATAGGTGTGTCTTGGTATAGGAAGCAATGGTTGCGAAGGGATTTTTCAAATTATTTTTATAAATATCATTTTCCTTTTTCTAAGTGGCAAAGATGACTATTTTTATGAACCAAGTATTAGGAATATAAGTTGCAAAATGACACACATCTAATTCTCACAAAGAGTAGTCCACATTTGATGGATAGTACCCAAGTATTAGGAATTTACTTGATTTCTATCTAAATTCGCCTAGTTAAATGAGTTTATGTTGATTTTTCGAAAGTAATCCAAATTTGAACTACAAGTGTTTGATAGTTTGGTCTGAATTTTTTTTTAAATCATTTTAAGATAAACAACTAGTGGTTATATCACAGAAACATCGATAGTTTTAAAAAATTTGACCTCTTTCGATGAATAGTCATGGTGGCCCTTTTGACAGTTTTTTGAAAAACATCAAATAAAGTGAAAAAACCTCAAAAACAGATATCCTCGGGCATGGAGTCCTTTTATGTGCAGTAGTTGCTATGAAAAACGATAAACTTGATTTTTGACAAATTGTTCAAAAAAATTTCACAAAAAGGTCTATCATGTATAAACATCTATAAGTTTCAAGCCAAATGACCAAGTTATGACAATTCCTAGGCATAGTTTGTGATAAAGTTCTCATATTCGACAAATAGGTGTATCTTGGTATAGGAAGCAATGGTTGCGAAGGAATTTTTCAAATTATTTTTATAAATATCATTTTCCTTTTTCTAAGTTGCAAAAATGACTTTTTTTATGAACCAAGTACAAAATATAAGTTGCAAAATGGCACCCATCTAATTCTCACAAAGAGTAGTCCACAATTGATGGATAATACCCAATTATTAGGAATTTTCTTGATTTCTATCTAATTTCGCCTAGTTAAATGAGTTTATGCGGATTTTCCGAAAGTAATCCAAATTTGAACTACAAGTGTTTGATAGTTTGGTCTGAACTTTTTAAAAAAATCATTTTAAGATACACAACTAGAGGTTATATACTTATATCACAAAAACATCGATCGTTTTTAAAAAATTGACCTCTTTCGAGGAGGGTCATGGTGGCCATTTTGACCGTTTTTGAAAAAAATCAAATAGAGTAAAAAAAACCTCCAAAACAGATATGGTGCAAAATGGCACCCATCTAATTTCACAAAGAATAATCCACATTTTATGAACAATCCCCAAGTATTAGGAATTTTCTTGATTTCTACCTAATTTCGCCTGGTTAAATGAGTTTATGTCGATTTTTTAAAGTAATTGCGCCTAGTTAAATGCGTTTTTGTGATCCAAAGATGATATTGTTTTCATATTTGGATTCCTCTCATTTTTCTAATTGATTTAGACATTTTATTTGTTAAATTTCGATTTACGAATTTAAAGATATGAATTATTCCATATTAAATGAAAAATACGGGACCGTTAGTCCGAACCGGGACTATAGGGTCTCGCGCTAGGCCCTACCTCTGTGGCTGCCTGCCGCAACCCTTTAGTCCCGGTTGGTATTACCAATCGGGACTAAAGGTCCCCTACGAACCGGGAGTAAAGCTGGCCGGCGCCCTGGCCGTTCGAACCGGGACTAATGGTCCCATTAGTCCCGGTTCCAATAATGGCCGGGACAAAAGGGCCAAACGGAAGGCCCTTTTTCTACTAGTGAGATACTAGTTCGCGCGATAATTTTACGGTGGAAGTTGATCGAAACTAGACTAGAACTGAAATTAAATTAAACTACAACTGAAATGGAACCCTAGATCTACTCCGCCGGCAGCGGTGTTCTTCTCCCCGGTGATGCGGCGGCGTTCTTCTCCCCGGCGTAGGCGTCGACCTACGGGTCGACGTAGAGCTCCTCCTGTTCGACGATGCGGAGAACGTCCGACGTGACCTCCTGCCACTAGTACAGAACGACACATCGGATACCCCTCTATGGCAACGGGCAGAATTAGGCGACGGAAAATCGCGGCATCCCTCGCGTGCCCACACTGGGCCGTAAGGTAGGCTCACAGCAAAGGCAACGGGTAAATAGGGAATACTTGTTGGCAACAGACTTATTTTAACCTCCGTTACCGATATGTGCTCATCGCACACGGACATTTGCGTAATCTCCATTGCCATCAGAAGCAGCCCGACAGCCCGCTAACGTGGCCTATAAGAACCCTACGCCCTTCACTCTCACTGTCTCACTTCCAACCCTAGTCGCCGCACAGTCTCGTCTCTCTCCACTATCTCGCATGGCTTCCACTGCCGGCGCTGGTAGATCCGGCCATCACTGTCGTCGCGGCGGCGGCCGCCCCACCCTCTGGGCCTTCACGCAGCACCAGCGTCAGCTGGTGTTGCAGGACGAGCGTGCGGAAGGCTCAAGCGCTCTGTCTCTTTCCGGCCGCAGCCACTCAACTGGTCGCCATTGTAGCTAGCGCCAGATCCGCCAGGCGATCAACCATCCGTCTTCCTCCTCATCCTCATCCTCCGACGACGAGGAAGAGGAGGAGGATCGTGATCTGTAGATCGCTTGCAGTATCTCCCGTGCCGATTTTGAGCGCCAGGACGCCAAGCGTCGTCAGGGCGAGTCCGATCTGGAGGTGGCGGTCCTCCTCTCTGAGGCATCGAACCAGGTCGAGCGCCGAGGAGGCGGTCTTCCAGTCTGACCTCCGGGTCGCCGTAGCCCTCTTTTTGGTCCCCGACGAGGGCAAGGGGCTCGAGGTGGAGGCGCCGCCAGGGAGGCCGGCGCTAGCTCCGTCATTTGCGGCAACGCTAAGCGTGCCTGCCTCACCTAATGTAAAACCCCAGTACAGTAGATTAGGGTTTTTAATTTTGCACATATTGTTGCTCGTTTTAGAAGATTAGCTCTGTTCTAGTCGTAAGTTGTTCTGGTTGTATGTAGTTAATTGTTTAGACATAGATTGGCTCTGTTTTTAGTAGTTAATTGTTTAAACATAGATTTTAGCTCTCTTCTAGTTGTAATTAGTTCGTTTTCTATATTGAGACATTTTTTAGGCTATGTTATAGTTGTAATTAGTTCTATTTTTCTATAATGTCGATGATTAAAATAAGGTGACATCGATGTGATCCGGGGGTGGCACTAGTGATCCTTGGGTATGCAGAAATACACATCTTGTGCATCCTACTTGCCTCGCTTGCTCCATCCCTGGAATTTGTGTGTCCAGTCTACATATATATGAGGCATTGTTCAGGCTATGTTCTAGTTGTAATTAGTTCTATTTTTTCTGTAATGCCGATGATTAGAATAAGATGACACCGTGTGATCTGTGGGTGGCGCTAGTGATCCCTATGGTATGCACACATTCACATCTTGTGCATCCTACTCGGCTCACTAGCTCCATCCCTTGAATTTGTGTGTCCAATGTACATATATATGAGGCATTTTTTAGTCTATGTTCTAATTGTAATTAGTTCTGTATTTAGATCTGTTCTAGTTGTAATTAGTTCTGTATTTTACCTATGTTCTATTTGTAATTAGTTCTGTATTTTAGCTCTGTTCTAGTTGTAATTAGTTATGTGCATCCTACTTGTCTCACCAGGTTAACTTATGAATTTTTTCATCTCCTTTAGGGCGAGGAGGAAACCTGGAGACTATGCGTCGGCCGTGAAGACGTAGGAGCGGGGCTCCATCCACATGGTCCACTGAAGCCGGCGCCTCCAGAGCAAGACTTTTGTGCAGTACTAAATAGGTAGAAGAAGACCACGCAATGAAGCGGGGCGAAGTGGAAGGTGAAGCACCGGCGGCCATCAAGCAGGAGCGAGGGCTCCGTCGACGGCGCAGCTGGCGTCACCGGTTTTTTTTATTTCCTTTACCCCTCATTACAAACAGTCAAAAACTAATCTCCGTATCTGATGTAAAGAATTTAGGCAACGATTATATATTATGCCCGTTGCCAAACTTATTGGAAACGATCAAAATCTCTGTTGCCATTGTCGGCTTCACATAAGCATCGGAGGCAGGGAAACAGACCATTTCTCCGTTTCCAATGAGGGTATTGGCCCGTTTCCGATGCGTCGTTCTGTACTAGTGTGCGCGTCCACCGCCGCAAGAAGGTGAGCTTTTGCACCGGGCTCGCCTGCCTGAAAGGCCGCCTCCGCGGCGGTCAGCTCGGCGTCGGCGTCCTCCGGCCGCTTCCACGCCGGCGCCACGTCGTCGATGAGAACGTCGAGGCTACAGGTGCTGGTGCGGCCTCCTCGGGTGACGCGACACCCGCCCGCCGGAATGCGTAGCAGCTCCGGAAGACGGTAGGCATCCTCAAATTCGTCGGCCGGCTCCGGCTTCTTCCTCCTCCGTCTGCCGCTGGAGTTGTTCGCATCCGTGTCGTGCGGCCGCTCCGTCATGACCCTCGTCAAGCGGGGGGCCTTCTACCCGCCGCGCCTGCGAGCGCCTCTCGGCCGCCTCCCGCGCGGCCTTCCTCGCCGCCTCGTCTTCCGTCGGCTCCGGCCTCTTCCGTCTCCTCCGATCGTACCGGAGCTACGCATGGTCGACCTGGCCATGGATCCGCCGGTGGGAAGGGGAGAGGAGGTGTGTTGCGGCGTGGATTGCTCGCCGGAGCTCCCTAGCTACGCAACGGGGGTGTGCTGGGTGCGGCGGAGGGGTTCGGTTTGTGTATCGCGCCGACCTCTCCATCCCCCTAATACAGCGGCCGACACGCCGCTTATCCGGCGACCCAGATATATTTTTCCAGGCCGGCCCTTTTCCAGCATCTGCTCGGGCCGAAAAAGGCCTCGTACCCCAAATCCGCTGGACTTTTCCGGGGCGAGGGCCTTTATTCTGTATGTGCCAGAGATGCTCTTACGGCCTGTTTTTCCCCAGTCCACCACACCCCGCTTCGGTCCATCGACGTAAGGTGGACCTATGCACTTTTCATGGGTATAATGTGGGGCCCAACTCGGATGGCGAGGGGCCAGTCATGGATTGGTAAAATTATAGTTTTCCCAAATACAATGACATGAGGGTCCCTCTAGCCCTCATCTAGATGAGATTTAAGTAAATCTCACCACATGTGACGTCAGCATAAGATTTTGCTGCTGTCTATTTTTTTCCTCCTTTTAGTTTTTTGTTTGTCCACGTTTTTATTGTATTTCATTTGTTTACAAAATGGATTTTTTAAGGGCCACTTGACAGCGTGCAACGATGAGAATGGCAACAAATACGGAACAAAATTCTCAATAGCACTAAAATTGCTGACGGTAGATCAAGAAAAAGGCCAAGTATAAGTTCCAACCACAACTAAGTAGTTCACGGTCATATCTCTAGTGGCAGTTTATGGACGTCATTCTTGAGAAGAATTGACCAAATTAAGCAGCTTCAGACAAGCTCGAGGGTTTTGGTACCAAATGGAGCATGATCCGAACACTTATGGTTAAGCTTCGTAACTACTGTAGTACGTAGTACTATAGAGAACCTTATATATGTTTCTGTTAATCATGATAGAAAATTTCATTTAACCACATTTGAGATAATTACTGTTAGAGATGGTTTTCAAGCACTACCGCTAGCCATAGCCAGATAAACTTGTTGTTCCGACCGAGAAGCTAGTGCTTAATCAACTGAACAGTCTGAACTGCACATCCTGCGGTCGGAAAGTCAGATATTTATCCAACCGGCGGGGTACGTACTATCTACTCGCTCCGTTATTTAATATAAGATGTTTTATCATTTGTGCACATGAACATGCATATAAATGTTGCATGTAGACAACATGTGGAACATCTTATATTAAAAAACGGATCAAGTAGCTAGTAATATATTGTGATATAGATATAGAAAAAAATAAGATTTTAGTCAACAACATATATACATGACTACATGAGTACCGAGATGGTAAGGTGAACTATCCGTAGTTCAATTTGACAATTTCCTGCAAACTTGCGGCTTATTGTAGAATTAATGTAGACGTTCACTTCAATCCAAAAGTTTCAGATACTAGCTATGTGCAGATAGATAGCTACAGTAGAGAGAGAGAGTAGGAGTAACTAACCTTGGCACCCATGGGCGAGGTAAGGGTTGCCGTCGTAACCTTCTTGGCACTGGCACGTGTAGCCAAGGTTTCCGGCTGCGCACACGCTGCGCTGGCTCTTGCAGAGCTTGCGGTACGCGTCGTCGGAGCAAGCGTTAGAGGAGTTGAAGGGTAAGCTGGGCAGCGGTGGAAGGCCCTGCTTGACTCCCCATAGGAGGACAAAGGGAACCTCCAGCGCTGCTTTCGACGGGCTCTGCTTCACGCTTAGCAGCTCGTCAGCCAGTGGCCTCCGGTCGAACCACCCCTCCTCCGCCACGAACACGTACGTCGGCACAAACGTCAACGCCTCGCTGTGGTTTCCGGCGTCCAGCCACCTGAGGTGCATTCCTGTTGGCAAGCTGTGATAGTTGATGGGCGCCTGGCAGCACGCCATGCCGGAGCAGTACTTGCCGGTCGGCTGCCCAACACTCGCCACCTTTTTGTTGCGGAAGGAGCAGAAGGAGGCGCAGCCGCTGATGATGCCCGTGTTGCCGGGCCCCAGGTCCTCCACCAGCGTCGCCAGCAGGTTGCAACCGGAGAGCACGAGCTCGTTGCGGTTGGACAGCATGTACCCGGCGTCTACGAAGCTGCCGCCGAAGGAGACGTTCCGGTCGGAGGTGATGCTGACGCCGTTCATGATGGATCCGGTGCGCACCACGCGAACGGTGGCTTTCTGGAGGGAGATCTCGGCCACCCGGAGCGTGCCGTCGTCGCTGAGGAGCAGCCTCGGGAGCTGCGGGGCGCCACTCGTGTCGCAGGTGAGGTTGAACCCCGGCCAGTAGCAGCGCGACGGTCCGAAGCCGAAGGGGTATGGCACGCTCACATTCCCGCAGCTGGTGGTGCAGTCGGACAGCCCTATTGGCGCTGTAGTCTTCGCCGCGGCCGCCATCGCTAACACGAGCACTACAGCTGCTGATGAGGCTATGGCCATGTGAGTGTTGTTCTCTTACCGACCACTGCTGCCTAGCTAGTACTCCCTAGTCCCTACACCTCCTTTTATATAAGTTCAGTTCAGGGCTTCAGGCCCGTCGAAGGGGCTGTGCCAGCAGGCAGCAGCCCGTTAGGTCTCCCGCCTGAGCGAATCAGTACGTGTGACACAAATCTCGATTCGCGTTTAATTTTTTCTACTTCAGTACACCTGAAAAAAAATGCCCACTGAAACTGATCGATTGATGATTTGATTAGCCCGGACTGGCTATTTTTTTAATGGCCCTGGCTTTTAGGGTTGGCTCGAAACGCCGTTCGCCCGAGGAATTCGACATGCGCGGCTACTGTTCGACCTGCCCTGATTAATTTGATCAATCAACGAAAACGAGCAGTCTCAAGTCAATCAAGCCTCACTATGCCCCGACTCCCAGGTCCTGACCCTGAATGCCGATCGAGATTAAGAATTTTGTCGTACGTTGATACATGTAAAACTCAGTTCATTTAGTGTAGAAGATGCGATTGGTCATTGGATATAAACTTGGATGTGAAAAACTGCCTCGACCATTTGGGGATTTCCAAACTGTAGAAGATGCGATTGGTCATTGCATTGCTTGGCCCTCTACTCATGTAAGTTTGATTTAATGTATTTTAATTAATATTTCCCGCTTCAGAATGGATTGCTTATTAGCAGAGTAGTTGATGCTTGTGTATCATTTTTACAAGGACAATTATTCTTTTTACAGGTTAAGAGAGTAAAAGATGGTTCAAATTGAGTTAGTATGCATTACCGATCTTCCAATCCATGTAATTCCAGAATGGTAATCTATTTTGAACCTATGATAGGAGAAATACAACATTTCTATATCAGCAGTTTGCTCTTAAGACTAAGGTGGCATTGGTTCGGTGATTGTAGGGTTTCAATCTTTGGCTCCATATGGTGGCTGATGACAAGAGCTCGGAAGGGAAATCTTGAAGTTCTTGGTTTGGTGTGGTGATGTGTAGTTTTCTGAAGACTATCCAGAAAGATGTTGTTCCTTTCATGTTTTGGAACGTGTTTGGTTATCTAGGTTTTCTCTTCATGGGTGTGTATCTCACACCGCTTGGTTTCAATGTTTTAAAGATCATTACTCATATTTGTTTATTAGCAATTTGTTCAAGCTCGGTATATGTACATTGACCTTTTCTACGATTGAATATTTAATTATCTTTTGTTCCCATGTCATAATAATATTTAGTATGTGTATTATGCTTCTATTGAATCGCCATAGTGTCTATTTTCTAAAGAGCGAGTTTCTTTCCATTCAGAAGGATACGATACATGCCAAATAACCCTGTATAAACTTTGTACGTATGTCTCAAGATAGATGTATGTCATAAAAATTTGCCTCTACATTTTCAAAAGAGACATTATGTATGTCTGTACACTTAGCCTTTATATTTCAAGTTACTGAATAAAATGGCTCACTTAAATGTCTCTACATTTCTAGAGATGGAGAAACTGCCACAGGAAAATGTTTCTAATATTGTTAGATACGAGCTAAAATGCCACATGAAAGTGCCTCTATTCATTTGCATACACATTCCAAGTGTATCTTTGAAGCGTCTCTATGTCTATAGATACACAACAGCATGTCTCTACAAAGTGACCTTATGTCATATATAGGCATTTTGTGTTATGTCTCTATAGTCTAAGCGACACTGCCCGTAGTGACACTTTTGAGACACTTTGGTACATGCCTCTACAACTATGTAAAGACAATTTAAGTGTCTCTACAGGATCAAAATAATGCCTCTACGGGCCAGTTTTGTTGTAGTGATACATGTAAAACTCAGTTCATTTAGTGTTTGGATTAATCATTTTTTGGCTGATTGATCTGGTGCTGAAAACCTCAAGAAGAGTCAAAGCCTAAAGACAATGGCTGGGTGGATTTGCTACAATAACAGTTGAGAACGATGTCATAGAGAAGATTAATTACGAATATATGATTGAAAATTTATTTACAATAAATAACATATGGATATTGTACGAAATAGCACATATTGAAGATATAAAATTAACAAAAAAACATGGTTTCATACTATTAGTTATACGAAATTTTCAAAAATTAGGGTCATATTTTGCAATCCTCAATGGGGCCTCAAATTTCTGGAAACGGAGCGTGTAAGGTGAACACGACTCCTGCAGATTCAAACTTATTATGATTAGCTAGCAACTAGTCCATTAGCCTCTGCTCTGAAAGTGCTACTAATTTTAAGAGAGATTTTTTTCGAAATGAGGATAAAGTCCCAGTCTATCGAGTGATGCACACAGCTTTTTATTACGAAGTTTTCGAGTATCAAGAGTTCACATCTCAGCAAAAACAAAAGATTGAAGCAAGCATCAACCGGCATAAAAAACAACACATGAAGCAACTACCGAAGTCGTCTAATATGCTGCCACGTATGCCGGGAGAAAAAATCATGTGCCATCAACAGGAGTCTTTGCATACAGAATCCATAAGTTCCCGCTGGTCCGAAGGCAGCAAGAAAGCCCACAGCTGGATCCAATGCACCGCCATATTGATAACATGTATGACATGAAAAGTTTCTTTCCTGTTAAGAGAGATAAGTGTTAGACATTTCTAGATAAATTTAGGGACCACAACTAATCAAATTTGTTTATGTTTGCCCTCTATATTTTTTTCATATTAAGATATACTCATACAGATATTTTCTTCGACAGTAATAGGGAGGGAACGTGAGGATTTTAGTCCTATAGCGCGACCCATGTACCCCTTGCAATTGCATTGAGATTCTTTTGAAACTTCAAAATTCAAAAGGTTTTAATTGTGTCGAGATTCTTTAGAAACTTCAAATTTCAAAAAGTTTTAACTCCCAAACTGTGAATCCGTTTTACGGTCCGTCTTCATGGTCGGCTTTATCTCGACGAGAACTTCTATACTAGATCTCATATGCATATGTTTTCATAGAGAAAATCACATTAAAGTTGCCACCCCTTTTTTTGTGAAGTTGCCACTGTTATTATCCACTAGCATCATCGGGTGGAGAAGTTCTCTATACATGGGATCAACTGAAAATTTCTTTAGTCTCGTGTAAATGCCAAGGAAATTCTTTAGTCTCTTCCGGCAATGGGACCATACCCAACAGCCAAAGTAGGGCATACCATGGCACAAATCTTGGACCAATTAAATCTCTTCTGAACGTCACATTTGGCGGAGAGAAGTCCAAAACCGTAGCAATTGTATCACTCTTTTGACGAACAATATTATATAGATCACTAGTAGAAAATGGGCCTATGGTCCCGGTTCGGTTGGGCCTTCAGTCCCGGTTGCCCAACCGGGACTGGCCAATCGGGACCAATGCTGGTCCCGGTTGGGCCACGAACCGGGACCAATGGTTGTCCACGTGGCCTGGTCTGGCTGCTCGTGGGGGAGACTCATTGGTCCCGGTTCTTAATACGAACCGGGACCAATGAGTGTTTTTTTTTTTTGGTATTTAGGGTTTAGGATTCGATCTCGCCGGTGCCCCCTCTCCCTCTCGCCGGTGCCCCCTCTCCCTCTCGCCGGTGCCCCCTCTCCCTCTCGCCGGTGCCCCCTCTCCTTCTCGCCGGTGCCCCCTCTCCTTCTCGCCTGCCTCCTCTCCCTCTCGCCGGTGCCCCCTCTCCCTCTCGCCGGTGCCTCCGTCGTCTCCCCCTTCTTCGCATCGCCGACGTGCTCTCCATCGTTTCCGTACGCATATTATACGCTCTACTATATACACAGTACATGTTGATGCATATATAATTAATATTCGATCTCTTGCGAGAATACAACTATTTAATTACATGGAGATAGATCAAGCCATCAAGGCATATGTAGTTCATCGTCCGAAGCATAATGTTCTCCCCTTTCATCGATGACCTCCCTAAGCAGAAATCCCGCCAATTCCTCTTGAATTGCTCCTACGCGCAGTTCTGGGTCGATCTTCTCCCGCATTTTGCTGAAAGCAGTTGTTCTCCGCTCAGTGGTCAACTCGCGAATGAACTCGCAAACGTAGAATCCACATAAATTACTCCCCGGTGGCTGCTGCGGACTTTCCACCGTTTTATAAGTTAGCTCATCTTTGAATGGACCTTCTACCTTCTGTTTGAAAATTGTCCAACACCTGCTTTGGCAAAGAAAATGAACAAAGGAGTTATTAATTACTTGACATCAGGGAACGAACGAAAGAGGGCGATATAATGCGATAATGATTGAAATTACTTGTTGAGCATTTCTTTCATGTCGGACCACAACGCTTGGTCCCAACTTAATGAGTCGTGGACTTCAACTGTGGACTTGTCAGGTTGAATGCTTAGCAGAATCCAGTGGAACCTGCGGACGTTTACATAAAGCAGACATGCATAGCTCATCAATTACACTTAACATCGAGAAAGCCAAATAAAAATATGTACAAGACAGAAACACTCACCTGAAGTTGTAAGGAAATAGTATTTCCGTACAGAAATGTTGCATGGTTAAAAAGGTGGTCAGGTCATGCTCCACGTCTTTGGGGTGATTGACTAACGTATGTGAATTCACGATATATGGGTCAACGAACCCAACCTCAAAAACTTTAGATCTTTTGCATTCCAGCATCTTCATTCTGCATAATAGCGTACAAAAGGATATATATATAGGCAGGATAATATAATACAGGCAATGAACGAGCTGAGCTAGAGACTTAATTACGAAAATAAATCACTTACAGACAATAGCAAGAGAGGATAGATTTGTCGAGGGCGCGCTTTTGGAATAACTGGAACAGTTCAGTCAGTTGAACCTGTATAGTGTAACGTTTGAAGAAATGCTCCACTCTAACGTCCAGCGGAAACCACTCTTTCGCGTCCTTCTTTGATGTGTGCACCAGGTACCAGGTATGCAGATTTCGCATATGTGTTGATAGACCCGTCATCTCCTCATTACTGACCATAGGCTCCCCTTGGACATATTTCCGTGCCATCTCTAACATTGGCGCATGTTCATAGCCTAAAAGTTGACCAAGGCTCATACCCAAGGCGGTAGCCTGTTCCTTGGCCTGAGATACAGTGACACCAAGTTCTTTAGCAGCAGCTATGGCTCTGGGGTCCAATAATTCCAGGTCTTTATCCATAGCGACTCTGAAGTCCTTGTCGACATCGGAACACACTATGAGCGGGGGGACCGATTGATTTTTCTGCTGTCCGAGCTGGGCAATTTGTTTCCCGCTTTTTGCACTTCTTCCCTTGTTCTGCTCAGACTGGGCACGTGCTAGCTTAGTAAGTTCACGACCATAGTCAGATGGCAGATTCATCGATATCTGGGATGGCTGCTCAAGGAAGGACTTTCTCCACTTTTTGGATTTTTCATCGTATACCGGCTTCTGCTCGGGCTTTTTTGGTGCAAAAAAAGCCTTATTGTAGGCAGCCACCTCCGCGGCGTTTTCCGCTACAGTCCTGTCATAAGGTCTAATGGGAAGATTCTTATGAGGTACTGTTGGGAGGGGCGACCTTTTACGTTTCGGTGATCGCTTACCCCTCATAGTACGAGCGGTGGGCGGAAACGGCTGACGCGGCGGCGGAGACGGCTGCGCTGGAGACTGGTGAGGCGGTGAAGAGGACTGTTGCGCTGGAGAATGCTGAGGCGGTGAAGAGGACTGTTGCGCTGGAGACTGGTGAGGAGTCGATGGCCTTGGCTGCCAGTTCGGAAGCACGATGAATTCCTTTGGCCATAAATGTCGCTTTCTTGGCTTCTCCAAGTTCAAGCACCTCCCCATCTTCACCTGCAGGGTGTTGCAGCTTCAGCTCCTCATAATCTTTCATCACTTCATCCACCGCGACAACAGCGTAGCCATTTGGAACCGGAGAGAAATGGTAAGTTGGATTAGGTCCAATTGGTACGACATAGCCGACCGCCACCTTCACGGTTAAGTTAAAAACTTTCACATGCATCTCACAAGGTGTGCTCTCCGTGATATCATCCACTGGGTAGCGACGAAGTGGAGCCACTGCATCATCATTACCATCCTGGAGCTCCGTGGAAGCCACGCTGCTTTTCCGATTCGATGGGCCACCGGTACCATCGCATGCAGCTTCTACCATGTGCCGTTGAGATTGGCCGCTAGTACCTTGCTGGCTAAGCACGGCAATTTGTTCCTTCTGCAGCTTTAATTCTACTTCTATATTACGCAGCCGGTCTGCAGCAGCGCGTGCTTCCATTGCCTCCCTTTCCTTTCTCCTCTGATGGCTTCTATCAGGAAATTTCTTCCTGTGCTCGGGAATCGCAATTGTCTTGGGCTTGGAGCCAGGTACGCCTCGTAACCGTCCGTCGTGTTCCTTATTCCCAAGGGCGCGTGTGAGCTCGTCATCCTCTCTATCGGGAATGAACCGTCCCTCTTCAACATCCTTTACTGCTTTTCTAATTTCTTGGATGGGTAGTAGGGGATTATCTTTGTGTCTTCTGTTATATATGCACTTCCCTTCTGCGTCCAACGTGCCCCCATGCCCGTAAAACCAATTTCTTGCCCGTTCGATCCACTTGAGTGGCTCTGGAGTGATCCCATTAGCCAGCAGGTCCGCCTCAAGTTTCTCCCACTTAGGCATGCTACCAGCGTAGCCACCAGGCCCCATAGTATGGTGGTACATCTTTAGAGCAGCATTTGCCGCATTTTTTGCAGACTTTTCCAGAGCTTCCTCTGATTTCTTGTACGCCACAAATTCTTCCCAGTAGTCCTTTATCTTCTCATACCCTTTATTGAAGTCTGGAGTCTTATTTTTCTTGACAAACAGTTTGTTCAATCTTTTCTTCCAGTTCTTGAATAGCTCGGCCATCTTCTTAAGTGCCCAGTCCTTGACTTTTTGCTCCATGATTTTCCGGGCAATCTTTTCTGCCTCATCTGGATCCTCCTCATCTGAATCCACCTCTGGCGCCGGCAGGGTGAAATTAACCATGAGCTTTCTCCAAAGTCTTTCTTTGCCCTCATCGCTGACATATAGCTGTCCTTTCTCGTTTGGCCGATGCCATTCTCGAACGGTGATCGGGATGAAGTCCCTAACAAGAACTCCGCATTGCTTTACCATTTTATTTTTAACACCAGGGGGAGCAGTCGGTGTGCCGTCTTCAGCGACTCTTTCGATCGTGTACCTTTCTTGGTCGCCCAACTTTTTGGCTGGGCCTCGTTTTGTCCTTACAGAAGATTTGCTCGATCCGGAGGGCTAAAAGAAGAAAGAGCGTTAATATATGTATATAGACATCAGAGACTTAATTAATACAATCTTCGGCTTCATTAATATATGTATATGCACCTCGCCGGAGTTTGCAACATTTAATGTTCCACCGGAGCCTTCGGCTTCTCCCTCGTCGGCTTCTCCCTCGCTGACTTCTCCCTCACCCCGGCCGTCGGGTTCTACCTCACCGGAGCCGTCTCTTCGGTTGAGAGACTCATCTCCCTCACCGGAGTTGTTCAAAAACTCCGTGGTGACATCGACAATATCTTCCGGCCCGCGGATTATATCCTGGAGGATATTTTCCTGATCTTCGTCTCGTTCCATAGTTTCTGCAAATTAAGAACAATGCACAAAACTTTAGTTGGGTAACTTGTTCCATATGTCAAGATACATCTACAATATCATAAACCCGTAAACTCGTATCGTAAACCCGTAAACTCGTATCGTAAACCCGTAAACTCGTATCGTAAACCCGTAAACTCGTATCGTAAACCCTAAAATCCTAAAATGCTATTTCCTATACAAAATGCTATTTCCTAACACTAAAATTTCCTATACTAACACTAACACTAAACACTACATTTCCTAACATTTGCTACATTTGCTAACACTAAAATCCTAAAATGCTATTTCCTATACATTTCCTAACACTAAAATCCTAAAATGCTATTTCCTATACAAAATGCTATTTCCTAACACTAAAATTTCCTATACTAACACTAACACTAAACACTACATTTCCTAACATTTGCTACATTTGCTAATTGGACTAAAATTTGCTAACATTTGCTAAATTTGCTAATTGGACTAATAACATACTAACACACTACTAAAATTGACTACTAAAATCTTACATTACTAACAACATGTTAACATTACTAATATTTGCATCTTACATTACTAACAACATGTTAACATTACACTACTAAAATTGACTACTAATATTAACATGTTAACAATTGCTAAAATTTGCTAACATTACTAATATTACTAACACTACTAATATTAATTTTGCTAGTATGGACTTATACATTTTGCTAACAACAGGAGGCGTCGATCGGGTGGCGCAGGAGACGGTGGCGCGGCGGCGTCGGGTGCGCAGGAGACGGCGGCGTCGTCCGGCTCGAGGCGGGTGGCGCGGGCGCGGGTGGCGGCGTCGGCGGCGCTTCGACCGGAGAAGGGAGGAGGCCACGGCCGGGCGCGGCGAGGACGGCCACGGGCAGCGGCGGCGCGGCGTCGGGGGCGGCGTCGACGGCGTGGGGGCGGCCGTGGAGGGCGCGAGCGGGGGGCGCGGCCGTGGAGGAGAGGTGGCGCGTGTGGAGGAGGTGGCGCGGCCGTCCAGAGCGCGGCGGACGTCGACGGCGGCGGCGGGGCGCGGCGTGGGGCGGCGCGGGCGTCGGGCAGCCTGCCGGCGTCGTTTCGCTCTGCGTCGCGCCTCCGGTCCTTAGTCGATTTGCGTGAATGGGGAAGAAGAAAGAGCGCGAGCAGTTAAATAGCAGGACTCTTTGGTCCCGGTTTCTGGCAAGAACCGGGACCAATGACCCTTTGGTCCCGGTTCTTTACAGCAACCGGGACCAAAGAGTGGGTCATTTAATGCCAGATCCAGTGGCGCGTTCATGGACTCTTTGGTCCCGGTTCTTGCCAGAAACCGGGACCAAAGAGTCCTTTTTCAAAACTATTTCGAACTTTTCAGTTCTGGAATGTTGTTCCCGCCTTTTTTTTCTTATTTAGGTGTTTGAATATGAATTTCAAATGGTTTTGAATCTGAAAAGACTTTCAACATGAAAAGTGTTTAAATTTGAATAAATAATCCAAAACCATTTTCTGTTTTCTGAAATAATTATTCTAACTATACAAACTATTAACCATTTTGCCATATTAACTTTATTGCATATTTTGAATTGACAAAACTTTCAACATGAAAAGTGTTTGAATTTGTATAAATAATCCAAAATAAATTTTACATTATTATTGTCATTTTCAATTTAATATGGATAAATTCATATCTTTAAATCCGTAAGTCGAAACTCGACTAATAATACGTATAAATCGATAAAAATTGATTAAGTAAGATTTATGATTAAGTAATAATAATTATTAATTCAGATAATTCTATTTTTGGTGTTGTAAAATCCCATGGCAAGCAGAAGTAAATGCAGAACAATTTCAGAAAACCTATATTTGTAAGATGAATGTTTGGTGTTGTAAAATGCAGAAGAAAGCAGATAAAAATTATTAATTCATTTATCTTAATGCATTACATAAAAGGTTTAATACATTATTACACATGATACAACGTCTCACAAGCGCTTGAAAGAAACACACCCCTGATCCAACATCACCAACATTATTCTACATAAACGGACTTGCTGGCTCGAAGGCCGTAGGATTAGGGGGAACGGCGGGAGGAGCCAGCCCCGTGGGCGGCCGCCCGGTTCTCGCGCGCACGTTTGCGGCGGAGGGCAAGATCCATGGAGGATGAGTCTTTCAGCGCCCAATCCAGATCGGAAGCCTCCTTCGCCTTGAGCTGGTAGGAAGTCTTGGCTCGCTGGACAGGGTAGTCGCGGACAGACTGGAAGGAGGCTTCCATGGCCTCCTGTATCTGCAACCCACAACCTTCTTCCCCGTCGTCGCTCCAGTCGAAGTCGTCGTCCTCCTCCTCCTCCGCGGGAGGAGCGGCGGCGCCTGGTGGAGGTGCAGCGGCGCCAGGTGGAGGTGTGGCGGCACCTGGTGGAGCAGGAGGCCGGTAGCTGGGCATTCCTCTCCACGCCGGGCTCGTGGGCATACGGCGGGATAGACTCCCGCGGTTGCGCCCAAGCGCGCTCTGCCGAGCACGCTCGACCTCGTCCAGAAGGCGCTGCGGCGGGCGTGGCGGATCCATCTCGTGGAGACGATGCGTTCGTGGCTAGGAATGGTGGATTAGGGTTTACCCCGTCGGCGACAATATATAAAGACCTCCAGGGCAGCGCTGGGGGAGGACAGGTGCCCAGGAAAGCGCTGGGGGAGGACACGTGTCGTGACCGCAAAGCCCGTCAACCGGGACTAAAGAAGCACACAGATCGTGTGTTTCTTTCAATCGCTTGTGAGCCGTTGGATCAGGGGTGTGTTTCTTTTGAGGGATTGTGAGCTGTTGGATCAGCAGTATCACGACCACTTCGTGAGCCACATGACCCGGTTGGTGTTACCAACCGGGACTAAAGAAGCACACGGATCGTGTGTTTCTTTCAAGCGCTTGTGAGACGTTGGATCAGGGGTGTGTTTCTTTTGAGGGATTGTGAGCTGTTGGATCAGCAGTATCACGACCACTTCGTGAGCCACATGACCCGGTTGGTGTTACCAACCGGGACTAAAGAAGCACACGTACCCTATATATAACCGCCCTCCTCAGACAAGTTACTCACTCACACAAAACATTCCAGCGTCACTCGGAGAGGCATCTTTGGGCAACCAGCGGCAAGACGTCTCTGATGACCTGCGACCGTTCCAAACGGTTGCAGATCATCAGAGATGTGTTGCCGGACGGTTGTAGATCATCAGAGACGTCTTGCCGCTGCTTGGATCGAAGTGGTGCTCAAACACAAAACATTCCAGCGTCACTCGGAGAGGCATCTTTGGGCAACCAGTGGCAAGACGTCTCTGATGACCTGCGACCGTTCCAAACGGTTGCAGATCATCAGAGACGTCTTGCCGGACGGTTGTAGATCATCAGAGACGTCTTACCGCTGCTTGGATCGAAGTGGCGCTCAAACTCACGAGCCACCGTCGGGCTGTATGCAGGGGGAACTGTGTTTGGACGGTCGAAGCTGAGGTTTGAGAGGTTCCCACGGGAGGTGTGGGAGCCGACAACCACCTACCACGCGTGTTTCACCACATAAAGGTTTAATACATTACTACACATCACATAAAGGTTTAATACATTACATTGATTTACATAAAAGCCATGAACCCTTCTTCGCGTATGTCCCTGGCCTATGATCGCTTCAGCCGTAACCATGGAGCATCTTCATTATTTAACGGGATGCTTGGGTCAGTTCTCACTGTGAAGGGCGGAATTTCATCAAACTTATCATAATCTGCTGACATGTCTGTCTTGTCCTCGACTCCCACGATGTTTCTTTTCCCTGAAAGAACTACGTGACGCTTTGGCTCATCGTATTCGTTTGCTTGTTTTTTCTTTTTTTCGGTATTCGTTTGCTTGTTTTTTCTTTTTTTCGGTCTGGAGGACATGTCCTTCACATAGAAAACCTGAGCCACATCATTGGCTAGGACGAATGGTTCGTTCTTGTAACAACCAAGATTCTTGAGATCCACTGTTGTCATCCCGTACAGCTGGTCTACCTTTATCCCTTCTCCATTCATGTTGACCCAACTGCACCGAAACAAAGGGACCTTAAAAGTAGGTCCATAGTCAAGTTCCCATATCTCCTCTATGCGACCATAGTATGTGTCCTTTTGCCCATCGTCGTTTGTTGCATCATAGCGGACACCACTGTTCTGGTTGGTGCTCTTTTTATCTTGGGCGATCGTGTAAAATGTATTCCCATTTATCTCGTACCCTTGGAAATTCAATACAGTCGAAGATGGTGACGCGGCCAACAAGTAGAGCTGATCTCCGACAGTGGTGTCATTCATGAGCTGTAATCGCAACCAACTGCCGAAGGTCTCCATGTGTTTTTCTTTAATCCAGGAGTCATCCTTCCCCGGGTTCTTGGAGCGTACATAATTCTTGTGTTCCTCGATATACGGAGCCACGAAGGTGGAACTTTGTAGAACTGTGTAGTGTGCTTGAGTTAAAGAATGCCCGTCCCTACATATCAGTGCTTTCTTTCCTAGCGTGCCTTTTCCACTCAGTCTCCCCTCATGCCGCGATTCAGGAACACCAATCGGCTTAAGGTCAGGAATAAAGTCAACACAGAACTCAATGACCTCTTCTGTTCCATAGCCCCTTGAGATGCTTCCTTCTGGCCTAGCACGGTTATGAACATATTTCTTCAAGACTCCCATGAACCTCTCGAAGGGGAACATATTGTGTAGAAATACAGGACCGAGAATGGCAATCTCGTCGCGTAGGTGAACCAGGAGATGCGTCATAATATTGAAGAATGATGGGGGGAACACCAACTCGAAGCTGACAAGACATTGGACCACAGCCTTCTGTAAACTTGGTAGAGTTACTGGATCGATGACCTTCTGAGATATTGCATTGAGGAATGCACATAGCTTCACAATGGGTACTCGAACATTTTCCGGTAGAAGCCCCCTCAATGCAACCGGAAGCAACTGCGTCATAATCACGTGGCAATCATGAGACTTCAGGTTCTGGAATTTTTTCTTTGCCATATTTATTATTCCCTTTATATTTGACGAGAAGCCAGCCGGGACCTTGATACTGCTCAGGCATTCAAAAAAGATTTCCTTCTCTGCTTTGGTAAGAGCGTATCTGCTTAAGTATTTACGCCCTTTATCCGTCTGCTTGTTGTATGGGTCTTTCATACGTTGCTGGTCTGCCCGTGCTTCCGGTGTATCTTTTGTCTTCCCATACACGCCCAGGAAGCCTAGCAGGTTCACGCAAAGATTCTTCGTCACGTGCATCACGTCGATTGAAGACCGGACCTCTAGGACTTTCCAATAGGGTAGCTCCCAGAATATAGAGCACTTCTTCCATATGGGTACGTGGTTGTCAGCGTCATTCGGAACAGATAGACTGCCAGGACCCTTTCCAAAGATTACTTCTAAATCCTTGACCATGTCATATATAACATCACCATCAGGGAGGTTAGGCTTCTTCCGGCGATCTGCCTCACCGTTGAAATGCTTGCCGGGCTTTCTTACGGCATGACCGTTCGGAAGAAATCGACGATGCCCCAGGTACACATTCTTGTTTCCCAAATGTATACTTTCAGTCTTATCTAAACAGTGCGTGCATGCATTGTATCCCTTGTTTGACTGTCCTGAAATGTTACTAAGAGCAGGCCAATCATTGATGGTTACGAACAGCAACGCTCGTAGGTCAAATTCCTGTTGTTTGTGCTCATCCCACACACGTACACCTGGTTCGGACCACAACTGCAAAAGTTCATCAACTAATGGCCGTAGGTACACATCAATGTCGTTGCCGGGTTGCTTCGGGCCTTGGATGAGCACTGGCATCATAATGAACTTCCGCTTCATGCACAACCAAGGAGGAAGGTTGTAGATACATAGAGTCACGGGCCAAGTGCTATGACTGGAGCTCTGCTCCCCAAAAGGATTAAAGCCATCTGTACTTAGACCAAATCTTAAGTTCCTTGCGTCATCTGAAAATGTCGGGAACTCTCTGTCGATTTTTCTCCACTGGGACCCATCGGCGGGGTGTCTCAACTTCCCGTCTTTCTTACGCTCTTCTTTGTGCCATCGCAACAACCTGGCATGCTCTTTGTTTCTGAACAGACGTTTCAACCGTGGTATTATAGGAGCATACCACATCACCTTAGCAGGAACCCTCTTCCGGGGGGGCTCGTCATCGCCCTCAACATCACCAGGGTCATCTTGTCTTATCTTGTACCGCAGTGCATTGCATACCGGGCATTTATCCATGTTCTCGTACTCACCGCGGTACAGGATGCAGTCATTAATGCATGCATGTATCTTCTGCACATCTAATCCTAGAGGGCAGATAGCCTTCTTTGCTTCGTATGTAGTCTCGGGCAATTCGTTATCCTTTGGAAGCTTCGGCTTCATTATTTTCAGTAACTTCTCAAATCCCTTGTCAGAACAACCAGTCTCTGCCTTCCATTTCAGCAGTTCCAGTGTGGTACCGAGCTTTGTGCTGCCATCTTCGCAGTTTGGGTACAGCAACTTTTTGTGATCCTCAAGCATGGCCTCCAACTTTAGCTTCTCCTTTTCTGTATCGCATTCTCGCTTTGCATCAGAAATGACCCCACCAAGACCATCAGCGGGCTCATCTGATGCCCGATGTTCACCTCTTTCTTCTTCAACGTCTTCCATAACAGTATCACCGCATTCCTCAGGGAACATAGGATAGTTGTCATCATCCTCCTCTTCTTCATTGTCTTCCATCGTAACCCCTCTTTCTCCGTGCTTGGTCCAACAATTATAGCTGGGCATGAAACCTTTCCGAATCACGTGGTCTTGAATGGTTCTCGGGTCAGAGTACTCCCTGACGTTCCGACACTTCTCACATGGACAAGGCATAAAATTATTCACTTTGTTTGCCTCAGCCACATCGAGAAATTTATGCAGGCCTGCAATAAACTCGGAACTGCGTCGTTCGCCGTACATCCATCGCATCCGTGCATCCATCTGCATCATATATATAATTAAGTTTATCAAATACCATTACAATAACATCTTGAATAGTGAAATGACCACCGTACATCGACACGTGCAATATTTCTGTATCAATTACAGACGAAAAGGATAAAGTTGCTAACCTCGGTGCGGGTCGGGCATTTCATCGAACACATCTTGTGCGTGGCAAAGAGAAAAAAAACTAGCACCCCCACTTCCCACCAATCCAGGAAAAAAAAACAGAGGAGAGGGGGGTGGGGGCAACAATATATAGGCAGGGGAGGGGTATTGGTCCCGGTTCTTGGCACGAACCGGGACCAAAGCTCCGCGGCATGCCACGTGGTCCGGCTCTGGAGCTTTGGTCCCGGTTCTTGGCAGAACCGGGACCAATGCCCCCAACCGAACCGGGACCAGTGCCAGGCACTGGTCCCGGTTTTTGCCTGAACCGGGGCTAATGTCAAAACAGTACTCCGGACCAAAAGTCCTTTTTCTACTAGTGGATCTAGATACAGTTCCCGGGGTGTGGTATTTCCTGGCCACTTGTCCTCCCAAAACCTAATCTCTGATTCAAAGAATAAGAAGTGTTTCTTCGTTGCCATTAGACTAGCCCAAAAATGTGAGTCACCTAGTTTCCAATAAACGTGTGACAAAGCCTTTGGGCCTGCATATTTTCCTTTTAGGAGAGTCGTGAAACCCCATCTTTGGTTAGAGCTTAAAGATCTATTTTCTGAGAAGGACTGTGTTTTAACCCAAAAGTCATGAATACTCAATTTTCTCTGATCTTTAGGCCAGCAAACCACATCCAATCTATCCAGTCGGTATCTTTTCTTTTCAGTATCCCCTTGTCAAAAGAATCTTTAACGGAAGTAATCCAATCTGTGTAAAATTCCTTTGGGTAACACCATGGCAGTTAGTACTGAGTTATTTTTCCTTAGACTGAACTATTATTTTTCCTCACTGATGTACCCTCGCCAATAACCTCCTTTTACTGTGTCAGCTTTTCCTAAAGCTATGGACACATGATACACCGTGTCGTTATGTACCAAACAACGTGTAAGGGAGGATTGTTTTGTTTCATCTTGATTAAAGCACGCAACTTCCCGGAATATACTAAGAATTAGTCATGTGTGAAGCTGGTTTCCGAGGAACTTCCCTGGAACCTCTGTGTTGGAATACAAGCCCCAAATCCTTAAGCAGTCACTAACCCAGGAAGCCTGACCCCTTGTCGTTTTTAAGCATAGACATTGACGCGCAGATGACCCACAAAAGTCTTGCTTGAGTGCTCTAAAATCTAAAAAGATCTTGTGTTTCATGTCCTTGTGTCTCATGTCGTCATGGCTCATGACGTATCATTGCATCTGCCATCTGGGAGTTGAACCCGCGCGCTAGAAATCCGGACGCAGCAAAGGTCGGCTCCAAACTCCAAAACAGTATAGCTGGACGCTGCAAACCATTAGCATTTTGCATATTATCACTCAAAACAAGCGGGCATTTTGCATATTATAGGACTATATAAAGCTGCCTGATTCCGGAATTTTATTGAGGAGATATCATATTACAAACCAAGGGATCCACTACAGGAAACCGTCAAAACGCCGACGGCGGGCCGCCGTCGGCGTAGCAACGATCGCCGTCGGCGTAGGCCCGCCGTCGGCGTATCGGCGTCGGCGTAGGACGCTGTCGGCGTATGAAAACTGCCGTCGGCGTATCCGTCGCCGTCGGCGACGCCGCAGTGGGACCCACAAAACGGACGTCGAACGTCTCCGTCTGCTCCACCTATACGCCGACGGCAGTGCCGTCGGCCTAGGCTGCCACGTGTGCTGATCTTGTGCGTCTGGGAGGAGTCTTACGCCGACGGCAATGCCGTCGGCGTAGGGATGACCATATGGTCCTCCAGCGTCGACGTGGCGCCATCCTGTGCGTCCCCACAGCATCCTACGCCGACGGCAATGCCGTCGGCGTATGTTAGACCATATTTTCAGTTTCTGAAACTTTTTGCTACTCGTTTCTGGCGCATTTTAAATACAATTAAAATTGCACAAATTATAAAACATCACAGAAATATCAAATGAACATCACATACATATCCAAATGACACAAACATGATTCAAATTCATCCAAACTCAAAAATGACACAAACATAGTTCGAATTCACACACGCTACACCCGAACACATCCTACACCTCCCGAGAGCCCGAGGTATCCATTTCTGACAGCGTGAGAATAGGCGACCGACCGCGTGGGCCAGTCGAACCACACAAGGAATCCGGCGAGGCACGGGACGATGTGGTCTCACGCGACGAACTCGGCGAGGCACCACCAGTGCCATGCTCCACGAGCGCGCGCGTCGAAGTCGGCGAGGCGGAAGCACGACCAAAGGGTGCAGTCCTCGAGTATCCCGATCCCTACATGTTTTGAGTCCAAGTTAGCAACTTGGAAAGCACAGCATGGCGGTAACAACTTGTTTGGCAAATAACTTACCGGAGTCGCTGGCTTGTATGTGCGAGCGACCGACTCCCTCGTTGGGCCGACGGGCATGATCCCCGGCCTAGGTGGACGTGTAGGCAGCTGCGACCGCTCTCCAGTGGCATGAAACTTCTCGTCAGCCTACAAGATAGTTTAGATGTCAGGAGTTGTAGAAAAAGAAGGTTCAAACTAGAGGAAATGGGACTTATCATATTTTGCAAATATAAAAGTTGAAACTTACAGCATCCCTCAACTCTGCCCACTCCTCATACTCCTGGCTCTTCTGTACCCACAACTGATACTCTCTCTCATAGTGCGCGTAAGCGGCATCGAAGGCCGCCTCGAAATCAGCCTACAGTTTTAAAAGGGAACGCATCTAGTCAACTGAGCCACTTAGCTAGGAACGAATGTCGGAAAGAGAATGAAATTGAGAAAAACTTACATCGGGGCGAGCTCGGGAAGGCCGACGAGGCAGGACGGGAGGTCGTCGGCGGTGAGGTAGCCTTGACACGCGAGAGGCCCAACTCAGGAGTACGCGTGAGTACCGCACTAAGCATGAGAGGACGGCCATGCTCCCAACCGTTCCCGGCAAGGACCACCGCTCTCTCGTCGGTGTCATGCTCAAGAGGGTTGTCCACCTCCGGATTTATACCCTTGAACGTCTCGACGTATGCCGTTAGCCCCTCCTTGGCAGTGCCGAAGTAATCGGGCTGCGAGGGCTGAGGCTCAGAAAAATTGGGCTTCTTCATCTTCATCCTCTCCCATGTTTGCATGTGCGTAAGAGGCTCCCCGAGATCGGCCTCCTGCAATGCCAAAGAAGTATCATGCGTATCAAGTAGGAACATGAGGGAAATAAATGAAGATTGTTTCATGTATATATATACCAGCTTTGCCTTGAAGCGATCATGGTTGCGGGCACCTGCACAATGTGTCCCCCCGCTCCCGCGGTTTAACTTGTTTCGCTCGCTCAAGGCCTTGAACCCGGGGTCCTCCCCAGCCCACCTAGACACCAACGCCCTCCACGCGTCATCCTTGCCATAGGCCCATGAGGGCTTAAACTGAAAAAACAATACTCATGTGAAGAACGATAATGCAATTGCAACTTAGCAGCAACATGTAATCTCATTAACAATCTACTTACCGCCAAGTAGTCATCTACGGTCATCTCAAGTGGGTTCTCCACAATCTCATGCTTCACCGCCGTCTTGCCTAACGTCTCAGTACTGAAATGATTGATCATGGTATGCTTTGCATTGTAGAACTGCTGTCGTGTCAACTTCCTACAAGCCCCCTCCAAAGTCTTGTCCGCATCGCCCCGCTGCTCAGGAAGTACCCTATAGAACTTCTTTAATCATGCACAAAAACAAATTGTGAGAGCATGGTGGGGACATCAAGTATGAACGAAATTCGAAAAGTTCAACTTACCCAAAACTTGTTGATCACGGCGTCAGAACATTTCCCGCCGGTCGCGTAATTGGCGGTCTGATAGTCTACCCAATGGGTGGCTAGCTTCGTCGCGCCGTTGGGGACGGTACTGTACAAGCCCGGCCAAAACTTCCTAATCAAAGCTCCAACCAGGGTGTTAGGCACACGGGCTCCCGCAGGATGTATCCAGTTGCTGCACAATAATTAAACATTAGTACATGTCAAATTGTCCTGACCACAATGAAGTTACCATGTTCAAAATTAGTATATATAGTCACTTACTCTTTCCCATTAGGCGTAATGAGGATCTTCTCCTCCTCGGTAGCAGGTTCCTTGTCCTCGTCAGGACCTGGGATTCCCCTCGAATCCTTGGCTTCTTCGGCGGCGTGGAGGGCCCCGCCTCCAAGTCCGTGGAGGGGCCCGCCCCCACGTCCGTGGAGGGGCCCGTCTCCTTCGAACCCTCGTCGACAGAAGCAGAGGGTATGTCCGAAGACACGTCGCCCCCACCTCGCCCTCGTCCTCCCTCACCTCGCCCTCGTCCTCCACCTCGCCCTCGTCCTCGTCCTGCACCTCGTCCCCTCGGAGGACTGGAGCATCGGCACCTCCCCCTCCTCCAGCATCTCCACCCTCACCTCCATTGAGAAAGGGTGAACAATTAAGCATAAAGACATGATCCAATTAAGAATTGCATCACCTCTACTCTCACCACTGTCAGACAGGTAACGCGGGTTCGGAATAAGTTCTCTTCCACTTTTAGTAACTTTCTTCTGGCGTATCTTCTTCAGTAAGGAGGCCGATGATTCCTTGCCTTGGCTCATCTTGGTCAATCACCTGCATTGAGAAAGAGTAAACTTTTAAGCATAAAAGACATGATCCAATTAAGAAGCATGAAGACGTAATGCAATTAATAAGCATGTTAAAAGACATGATCCAATTAAGAACAAATTTTTATCTAGAGTGCACCAAATGCAGTAGCATCAAATAATCAACAATCAAATTCATCTCAAATTCATGTAATTGATCTCAGATTTGTTTCTATCAAGATTACAGCAAACAAAATGATAAATTGATCTCACATACCTTGTCTTCGACGGCGATTCCGGCAGGGAGGTGGTCGGGCGACGGGAGCACGGCGGGGATGAGGGAATTGGCGAGCCTGGGGTGGACGAGGACGGCAGGGAGAAGCTTGGCGGCGGGGACGGCGAGGAAAACAGCGGGTCGGGCGACGGGAGCTGCGGTGAAGCTTGGCGGCGGGAGAAGTTGGGGAGAAGCTTGGCAGCGGGAGGGAGGAGATACAGAGCCGGGGAGGACGTTGGCCGTGGGGGACGGCCCGCTCGCCGACGGGAGCGGTGCTGCGAGCTGGCGGCGCCGGCGGGGAAAGAAACCCTAGCTAGAACGGGCTTTGGCGGCAGCCAGCTTTGCCGCTGGCGAGCTGGCGGCGCCGGAGGGTTCGGGGAAGTCGCCGGCGCGGGAGTGCTCAGGGAGGTCGCCGGCACGGGAGGGATTGGGTCGCCGGCGCGGGGAGGGATTGGATCGCGGGCGCGAGGCGGCCGGGATTTGGTTAGTTGGGGATTTGGTTTTGGAGAGAAGGCGCGCGAAGCCATTCGGGCCGATTTGGCTTAGCCATCCAGGCCTACGCCGACGGCATGGTTTTGTTTTTTTTTTTAAGAAATCAATTATTCTTTTAATTTTTTTTCAATTCTTCTATTATTTTCTATTTTTTTCATTTTTTTTTGACTCACTGGTCCCTTTATCCTTCGGATCAGAGACTACCTCTTCGTTCTAGGCTCTTCTTTCTCCATTTATATGCGCAGACGGTCTGCTAGCTGCTTCTTCCGTATAGTGCCTCCAGCGGTCCAGCCCTCCCTAGTCCTACTCCTATTCCCCATCAAGCGAAGAAGAAAGCAATGGCCGCCGTCTCCCGTCTGAACCCCGTAGCATCGCCCTTCGTTCCTTTCACGGCTTGTCAGCTGTAGTCTGCCCAATCAGGAAGAAACACACGGATCATGTGTTTCCTTCCAGCACTTGTGAGCCGTTGGATCAGCGGTGTGTTTCTTTCGAGCGCTTGTGAGCCGTCGGATCAGCGGTGTGTGTTTCCTTTCAGGGCTTGTGAGCTGTAGTATGCCCAATCAGGAAGGGCCGTCGGCATAGGTCTCTACCATTTTTTTACATTTTTACCCTAATCTTCTTTTTATATATCTATTTATTACTCTCAATTAAGTTTAATATGTTTTATTCATATTCTATGTACATAGCTACGCCGAATAGCGGTTTCCACCCACATAAAATAACGTCGCGAATAATTGTCTATACCGGAGCGTCGGAACCCCACCAAAAGCTAGGTTGTACCATACCATATGTATACAAGTGTGTTTTGTGTTTTAAATATCCAACAAGGCCGTGTGTTGTGTTTCGATAACATGGTCGACACCTCGGTGCCGCATGCATGGGCTAGCATGTATCATAACATACCTTTTGGCCAACCTTACACAAGCAACCAAAAAAATTCATTTTGCTACCCCCTTTCGACTACTTTTCACATTGATATTAAACAAACCCTGCAAATTACATTGACAACATATATTACACAGAGAAGAAAATATCGGTAGTAGCGAGAACACAACATAAATTCATCTACCATCGACGCAGCCTCCCGCATCACTCCTGCCTTTCGACGACGCAACACCCTTGCCCTTCGACGACGCAGCACCCTTGTCCTTCGACTACCTAAATTAACCATGCCCCTTTCAGAACCACGTCGGATCGAAGTTGCCTACCTTCTCCAGTGGCCACTCTGACCGGCAAATCGGCAAATCATCGCGTGGTCGTGAGACGGCAGATCGGCCTTCGATCCACGAGCGGCAAGACGTCTCTAATGATTTGCAACCGTCGGAACAAGTGTTGGGAATGTTGCTAATCATCAGAGATTCTTGCCGCTGCTTGGATCCGACCGAGGGAGGGTTCCCGGAACTGAAGGATTTCTAGATAGAACAAAACACACGGTTTCCTCGTCATATAGCCCAACGGTGGCTCGTGAGTGCCTGCATATCAAATCCTCGTCATACACCCGAATGTTTTGTGTTTGAGCGCCACTTCGATCCAAGCAGCGGTAAGACGTCTCTGATGATCTACAACCGTCCGGCAAGACATCTCTGATGATCTGCAACCGTTTGGAACGGTCGCAGGTCATCAGAGACGTCTTGCCGCTGGTTGCCCAAAGATGCCTCTCCGAGTGACGCTGGAATATTTTGTGTGAGTGAGTAACCTGTCTGAGGAGGTGGGCTATATATAGGGTCGCATGGCTTACGAAGTGGTCGTGATAGTGCTGATCCGACGGCTCAGAAGCGCTCAAAAGAAACACACCGCTGATCCAACGGCTCACAAGCGCTGGAAGGAAGCACACGATCCGTGTGCTTCTTCCTGATTGGGCATACTACAGCTCACAAGCCCTGAAAAGAAACACACACCGCTAATCCAACGGCTCACAAGCGCTCGAAAGAAACACACCGCTGATCCAACGGCTCACAAGTGCTGGAAGGAAACACACGATCCGTGTGCTTCTTCCTGATTGGGCATACTACAGCTCACAAGCCCTGAAAAGAAACACACACCGCTGATCCAACGGTTCCCAAGCGCTCGAAAGAAACACACCGCTGATCCAACGGCTCACAAGCGTTGGAAGGAAGCACATGATCCGTGTGCTTCTTCCTGATTGGGCATACTACAGCTCACAAGCCCTGAAAAGAAACACACACCGCTGATCCAACGGCTCACAAGCGCTGGAAGGAAGCACACGATCCGTGTGCTTCTTCCTGATTGGGCATACTACAGCTCACAAGCCCTGAAAAGAAACACACACCGCTGATCCAACGGCTCACAAGCGCTCGAAAGAAACACACCGCTGATCCAACGGCTCACAAGCGCTCGAAAGAAACACACCGCTGATCCAACGGCTCACAAGCGCTGGAAGGAAGCACACGATCCGTGTGCTTCTTCCTGGTTGGGCATACTACAGCTCACAAGCCCTGAAAAGAAACACACACCGCTGATCCAACGGTTCCCAAGCGCTCGAAAGAAACACATCGCTGATCCAACGGCTCACAAGCGCTGGAAGGAAGCACACGATCCGTGTGCTTCTTCCTGATTGGGCATACTACAGCTCACAAGCCCTGAAAAGAAACACACACCGCTGATCCAACGGCTCACAAGCGCTGGAAGGAAGCACTCCGGGATGTGAGCGGGTTCACCGGCATCACTTTCTCTCTAGTGAGTTTCTGCACTTAGAGGTGAAAACTCCCCTTCCGGGCGAACCGGATGGAATCTTGTGTTGATTTGGGGTAGACCTTGGTTTCTCACCTTCCTATGGCCTAACCTAACACAACCAAGCAAAAAAGTCCACTGGCCTACCCCTTTCGACGCACGTCTATGGGGGTAGACGAAAACGTTAGGGTTTTTCCAGCGGATTCAGGGTTTCGCCGAAGCGGGGCCCCAGAGCGTCGGAACCCCACCCAAACCTAGGTTTGGCCATACCATATGTATACAAGTGTGTTGGGTGCTGTGGATGTCCAAGTTCCCACTCCGGGATGTGAGCGGGTTCTGGCCGTTGGCACAGTCGGCACAGGTGTTTATCTATTTTACATGTATATGTTGTAGGGTCGGGTTCCGGAAAACTCAAACCGTTATTTTATGCGGGTGGGATATCGAAATTGTGAGGGAAATTATATAGTCTAATTTATATATAAATTATGCCTACATTAAATATTATATAGAGAAATAAATAAATAAATTTTATATAGAGAAATAAATAAAAAAGGAACATATATACGCCGACGGCTTTGCCGTCGGCGTATTATATCAGCGGAAACGTCCGCTCCGCTCCGTCACGGCGGGATTGGGTACGCCGACGGCCACGGGCAAAGCCGTCGGCGTATTATATCAGCGGAAACGTCCGCTCCGCTCCGTCACAGCGGGATTGGGTACGCCGACGGCCACGGGTATGCCAACGGCGGCCGTCGGGCCCGATGTGGCTACGCCGACGGCCACTGGTACGCCGACGGCCTGTTGCGTGGCTGCCCTAGCACGGCTTGTACGCCGACGGCCCCGACATTTGGCCGTTGGCGTACCAGCTGGCCGTCGGCGTTTTGACGCATTCCCGTGGTGGGAGGATCGGACGCGCATCAAGCTCGTCAGCTGTGGCGTCACATCACATTGAAATTTCTCACTTAGCCCGTACGTCCAAAATGCTGGTTCACGTCACATTGAAATTTCTCACTTAGCCCGTCCAAAATATATACTGTATAAACCAACGACTTCAGATACTGGTCCCCCTTTGATGAAGATCCTATCAGCTGCTGCCTCCTATCGGCCTTGGCAACAGCTTTTCCACCTACGACCTCTTCCTTATGTGCCAAACCACGGGCAAGGGGAGCATGAGCCGCTATGAATCGTCATCAATGTATTATAACGAATCCATGTTTTGCATTAGCCAGACAAGCACGCGGTCGATGTGTCCATGTCATCGACGAGCAGAAATACCAGATCCACTCTATGTGCCAAACAACGGGTTAGGGGGGACGCATGAGCCGCTACCACCTAAGTATTTAATCGTCCGGGGATTTGGTTAATATTCCCATATTTAATTTAAACAATCTTAGGGACGCATGACTTACCTAATCGTCATTAATGTGGGACCTAGCTTTGACCCGAAGTCAACACAAATTGACATATTTGGGAAACCAGCGTCACTGACCCGCAAGATGCGTAGAAGACCAAGGGCGAAGGCCAACAATACTCTGGATCCTGCAAGATACATAGAAGACGAATACGCAAATTGACAAGCAGTCATTCCCGAATAATACTTTGGATCTGCAGGGGAAAGAGTATGTTAAGGGGAGCACGAGCCGGAATGACTTACATAATCATCACTAATGAATTATTTATGTTGACGAATTCATGTTTTGCATTAGCAGGACAAGCACGCGGCCGATGCGTCCATGTCACCGGCGAGCAAGCCTCTTATTCTTGCTATCCTAAATGGTTTTTCTCTGGGTAGAATTGACATTGCACGTCTCAACTTTGATATTCTCACGCTCATCCCTAAGGTTGTGGGTGCTGATGATATTAGGCAATTCCGTCCTATCAGCAACAGTCAGTCCGCCTTCATTAAAGGTAGACACATCCAGGAGGGCATTGTATCTCTTCAAGAGATTGTTCACGAGGTCAAATCTCAGAAGTTTCGGGGAGTTTTCTTGAACCAGCACGTCTCCACCCGAGGCCACCGCCTCGTCTTCCATAGTCCACCGCAAGGGAGCGAATCGACAAGATCCTCGCCACCACCTTCATCGGTGGCTGCACAGCTGCTCAGCAGCCTCCTCTGGTAGCACCGATGAGAGGGAGATGGCCTGCACAAGGGTTATCTACATTGCACCTGATATTTACATTGATTGGTCCCTCCATACGGAAACTTTCAACACTTGTCACTACTTGATGCAAAACTGATACATTGTTTGATACAAAAGGAATACACAAGGCATGCAAGTAGTACCGGCTTATTTCCATTAATTCATTAATTGATCGGTGCAGCACAAAGATCTCAGGTGTAACAATATAATTTCAGGGAAAAATTGTATGCTCTAGAAACTTTAACCCAAGTAGTGACAAGACCTTTATCGAAAAAAGAAAAAAAGTAGTGACAAGACAGTAAATCCCTATAATTAACACATGTCGTTAAGCTAACACACAGTCACAAGAAAGAAAGGAAGACATCATCAGTAAAATCTGGCCTGCATTAACCAAAGTTGAACTGAAAGCCTCCGGAAACCCTCCGCCGCCACCGCCGCCAGGGAACCCACCATCGAAATGGAACGTGTGACCACCACCTCCCCCGAACGGGTTGAATCCACCGCCGCCACCTCCTCCGCCCATCTCGTCCAGATCCTCTCCTCGGTCATATCTTACACGCTTGTCTTCATCACTGAGCACCTGCACACACAACACATTGGTCACTCACATACTGAACACCGACAACATCATCCGAGCCATGTACCTAAAACAAAGGAAACCTGTGCATTTCTAACTTGGAAATATGTTCTTTTTCCAGCTGAATCATACATACCTCATAAGCAGCAGCGATCTCTCGAAACATGTTTTCCGCTTCCTCTCGGTTCTCCTGGTTTTTATCTGGGTGCCACTGCAACGCAAGCCTCTTGTACGCACGCTTGATGTCCGCAGCTGATGCCGTCTTCGAAATGCCAAGGATCTTGTACCAGTCTTTTCTTTTGCTCATCTTAAGCTGCCTTTCAGCTTTCATATATGCTTCTCGGATTCCCATGTCCTGAGTCAGTGTCAACAAAAAAGTCACTGTTACCCACAACCAAGTTTGCAGGGAGAAGATTAGTAAAACTGTCTACTGGACGTGCAGCGTAAATCAAACACTGCAAGATGCAACTTTTAAAAGGAAAATGAAATTGGCATGCTGAAAAATACAGGGAGCAAAATGAGCTTAACTATCATATATTTAGAGCAAGATAGCAAAATTGCATAAAATTCACCTGTGATGATTTCTGGTGAGCCTCTTTTAGATCCTCAACCGCGCCTTCCCAATCTTCTGTAAGAAGTTTAGCTTCACCTCTCTGCAACAGTATGAAGGATGCCATATAAGAAACAGTTAAAGAAACAGGACTACGATTTCTGGCATAATAAGCAAGTTCATTTTATTGTGTAGTATACAACTTCAGTTTCATGACATGAATCCATTAACAAAAACTCCTGCACTCTAAAGATATTATCTGTGAATATGGAACTGCAATAAATTCAGTTTTTCTACGGTAAACATCGATGCTTCACTTAATATATGGGCAACTAGTAGGAAAGGAAAGAAGAGGGATGCATGCTCAATAATGAAAGACTAGCACTATTGTTAGCAGGGAGTTCCTCTTCCTAGCATTGGAAACATTGCATACCCAGAAATGAGAAGCGCGATATTTGCATTCTGAATGTAAATGCATGATTATGTGCAAGTCCAGGCAAGCAAATGTTACCTGTGCCAAAGCATCAACAAGTTCTTCATCTATGCTTAGTGCTTCTGTACAGCTGTTGATCGCTTCCTTGCCTCTTCCAAGTTTAACCAGAGTCTTACAGAGCCCAAGATAAAGATTCACGTTGTACAAAGTATGGTCTGGGTCCATCGCTAGTGCTGCCTTGTAGTCCTCAGCAGCCATGCGTAACTTACTCTTGGCAGCATTATCTTCAGCCTGCATGCAGACCCATTTTATTTTATTATTACAGTAATAATGGTAAAGCGCAAATTAATGAATGCAAAGAAACTATTAAATAAAACTCACGCTTTTGGTCTTCTTCAGAAGTTTTTTCAACCCAAAGTATGCTTTCTTCAATTCTGAATGTTCAGGGTCTAGACGGAGGCCTTTCTGATAGTGCCTAAACGGAAAATGTTGTTATTGGGTGCAGCAAATATTTAATCTTAGCGTCTTATCTACTGCTGTATTATGTGTCTGTACCAGCACGGAAACATGACTTTCAAATGAAAATCACCTTACATAACTTTACCTGTTGGCAACATCATGGTCAGCAAGGTAATAGTATGCTCGACCACGAAGTAACAGTGCATCCAAGTCATCTTCATCTTCCTTGAGAATAAATCCTGTCTCCGAAATAACGCTCGAGTAGTCTTTCAGTGCTAGCAATGCTTTAGCCTTGAGAAGCTTTGCCTGAAAAACAAACCGGTGTCTTATTACTGCAGCTTGCTGAGACATGATGGTACAGAGTATCTGGTTGTACATAATTAGTAGTATAATATACCTTTGAGCAACCTGGAGAAAAGACAAGCACAATTTTATTGACGTACTCCAAGACCTTTGAGAAGTCTCCAGCATCAGACTGGCTATAAGCAGATTCTAATGCATTTTTTGCCTGCAGCAACTGAGATAGCTCCTTTTCTACCGAAGCAGTCCCAGGCTTTAGCTCCAGGTACTTGTTGTAATCACTCTCAGCTTCCTTGTATCTAAACTTCAGAAAAAAGCAGATTAGATAGGTGAGGACGAAGGAATGGTGAGAATTTGAAACAGACATCAACAGACTAAACTACTTCTGAGTGGGCACAAGAACAATTCGGAAGATGTACTACCTTGCAGTATGGTACCCCGAAAAAAGATAATAATAGAGTATAAATAAGTCTGACGGACGTAATTTACCTGCATCTCTGACGAAGCACTGATGCCCGCTGCCTGTAAGCTTCTGAATGATTTGGATCAACTTCCAAGACAGCATTTAATAGACCAAGCGCTCCATCATACTTCCTCAGGCTCATCATCTCTGAGGCTCGCTTGAACAATGTGGTGGGATCATTGTCTTGTACGTCTGAAACATCAGAAGAAAAAGGGATTTTGGTTAGTCTAAAATGACGCAAACTCCAAACATTCCATTCTGTCTCTACAAAAAAACTGTTGGGTGGAGGTAACAGGAGGGATGAAGAATTAACACATTTGGCCAAACCTAACACACTGAGGCCCTGCATGGGAGCTTTGGTTAATTTGTCACCGGTAATGGTATGTGAGTGTATTCCGACGTGCACAACAAAACTACGGAAAAGAAATACATGCACATCATGCTTGTCTTCAGACTTCGGCACTAGCGCCAGGAGCAGCAAAACTCACCGCCACACCTCACTCTCTCTCCTCTGTCTCCACTCGTCCGCGGAGGTGCACTGGTGCAGTCCCTGCCGTCACCCTCCACTAGTCCACTGAGGAGCAATCCCCGCCGCCGCCGTTATGGAAGTCCATGCCGATGGCGGTGTCGGTCGAGCGCCTCGTCTTCTGCGGTAGGCCGGGTGGCGCGGTACTCTGGACTGCACGCATGGTGGAGACGATCCGGTGGCAGACACGGGCTCGCCGCCGGTGGTCAGTGGTGCTGCCGCTTGTTTCGGGAGATCCAGCCTCTGTCTCTTCAGGTGGATTTTAATCAGGAGCTTCTCGGGGGCGTAAAATTCTACGGGCGTAACGATCTCAGACGAGACGGACAGCAAAACCAAAAGGATGAACCAAGTGCTGTTTCAGGGCGGTAACGGAAAATATTTGCGGAGCCGATAATTACGCCGGTTTTGGGCACAAAAACGGAAGCAACCGGGGCGCTTGATTCAGCTTTTAAACGAAGTCCGGCCTTATATGTTGGGAACCATAGAGTGAAGTAGGATAACAAAATGGTTGTGTATGTGAAATTTCATAGTCGTCAGTGATCAGATGCGATTCTTTCTTCAGTTTCTTGCTTCCAGCCATTCGAGAACAAGTAAATGGAGTTGACAAGCTACACGATAGTTCCCATGGGGTGACGGTCCTAGGATAAAACGAAGTGCTAGTAGGCTAGTAGCAGCAGTTTGACTGCGCGCATAACTTGACTGCTTAGAATTAGAATCGAAAATGACACCGTGTGGGGATGCAAGATCCATGGGCGCGCCAGCAGAGCATGTGAGGTACGATTAACTCGGGTACTAGCATACGATGGGGGAGATGTCATCCTAAGAGAGCAGCAGAGCGAATCTATGTATTCCATGTGAAACAGGGAGGAGACACTGCTCGGTGTGCTAGCTAGTTCAGTTGCAACGCTAATGGGAATGGATCGCGGCGCGGTGTAAGAGAATGGGGATGAGGTGATTCGAACCTTGGGAGGAGCTGACGATGGGGGAGTAGAGGAGGAGCAGCGGCAGCATCAGCCGCCACGGCCGGCGCGCCATCAGTCCGTCGACCGCCGCCGGGAGAATGGGACCGGTGGCCTCCTTGGGACAGAAGGCCTCGCCTCGCCGGCGTGATTTGTGCTCTCAGTTCCGGTCACGAGATTTGATTTGATTAGATTTCGCGTACCGAAGAAAGGAAGGAAGAAGAAAACAGAGGGATGGAGGGACGGAACACGTAGCTAGGCCAATGGGGTGGCGACGCGTGGCCGTTCGCTGTGTTTTGGAACGGCTCGGAGACGCAAGCAATAAGAATACGCGTCCAGGCTCTGAAAGTGTACTCTCCCCTGTTTCGTACACGTATTAGAATTTAGAAACACATTTTGCAGAAGCAGACGGTACTGGGTCCTCATAGGTTTACATTTCATCTATGCTAATTCGGGAACAGTAAGGAAGAACGACCAGTATATAGGGAGACATGCCGCCCCGGGTTAGACACGTATGCTCTACACGATTTCGTAACGGGTTCCACATATATTTTCAAGATGTCTCTTCTTAGCTTAGGTTTCATGTGTTCACGCCGCTACCGGACGGTGTTCTTAGATCAACTCCACCCAACTTTCTACAACCCGCACCCCAGGACGTCGCGAGGACGCTCCTGAAAGAGGAGGATGATTTCAATCACGAAGTGCGACCACACGAACTTGGATGAAGAACAGGAGTGGGACAATGGTGGAAATGGAGAACCTATGATCATGACATGCGCCCGGGTGGGCACTTGATCGCCCGGGTGGACCTACGTTCCCGTAAAAAAAAGTAGTGAAAAAACAAGTAAACGTGTTTCATGATTTATCCCCTTATGATTGATTTACCAAAGAATTGTTCCTTATGACTATATAGTAAAATCTTAATGGATTAGTCCGGATTTTTTGCTTAAATTGTTTATTTTATATCAAAATGTATTTTTTGGCGGGGATACGTGTGCTGGAGATCAGCAGCAACATGGAAGCGGAATCGAATTGAAAAGAAAACAATGTATGTTGACGAGAACACCAAAACCCATGGAATCGGAGGCCTCAAGAATTGAGACGAAGCCCACAAAACGTAGCTACCTCACAGCGCTTTCTCCACAACAAATCGAACGGCCCAATATACTTTCGATCGGCCACGGTTTCCTCGAATCGAGCAGAGCAGAGGAGCCATGGCGTCGGAAGAAGAGAAGAAGGAGAACATGTGGTGCTGCGGAGCGGGGACGGCGTGTACTTCGTGGTGCCCGTACGGGAGGCCAGCATCTCCATGTTCATCGAGGACGAGCTCGACGACGACCCCGCCAACTACATCATCCCCTCCGACGGCGACGAGACCAAGTGCAAGCCCATCCGCCTCCCCGTCCAACACAACACACTCTCCATGGTCCTACGCTACTGCCACAAGCACGCCTCCTCCTGCGGCGGCGACGACGACGACGCCGACTGGGACGCGGAGTTCGTCGCCGGCGCAGACCACGAGACCCTCTATGACCTAATCTTGGTCAGCTCCTTTTCACACATAATATATAGAACGACAAGTCCGTAGATAGCTAAGTTTTTGCGTCACCATTTACAGGCTTCAGATTACCTGCAAATCCGTGGACTCCTTGCTCTGGTCTGCCACCCTATTGCTACTAAGATAAAGGGGAAATCTCCTTCCGAGATTTGCGATATCTTCAACATCAAGAGTGTATTCACTCCGGAATCGAACGAAACGTTGCAACATTCATCTAGTAGCCTTGAGGTATGTTCCTTGATCGATTCACTCGTACGATGCAGTGTGACTTTACCACTTTATATAATCTCAAACTATCTTGTGATTTAGTTTATTGTGATACCAAGAACAGAATACTATCATCGTCTACTCTTGTTTAGTTGTTTACCATCTGGCTTTGACGGATTAACAACAAAATCTTGCCACATTCCTTGGTGTCGTGGACGAGCAGGGGATGCCGATTATCCCAAAGGAGAAGCCATCTTTGAACGAGCTCGATTTGGAGGAAAAGGCGTTGCGGGCTCTTCACATAGTTCGCTGCCAAGATTTTACTCGATACGACCCTAAGATCCATGGTTTTGTGTCTAGTCGATTCAAATACTACAACATAGCCTTGTTTGACCATGACAAAGAGTGTGAGTACCTTGATGATCGGCCTATCTATTAATTTTCTTATTACGGGTCTTTTGGCTTCCAATCATTGTATACATTACATGTTGGTTTTGATTTGTGATCATGTCTTTTCTTTACAGCTGATTTTTGTCGTGGTCCATCGCTTCATGAGATACCCTCACCAATGTGTGATTCAACCGTGCAATCATGTATCAATGTCATTTCCTTGAAGGTGTGCGAATCGGATGTTGGCTTTCCGATCAACGTATTTGGTACCGTTGTTGCAAGGGATGAAGTCGACTATAGATGTCTCTATTTGTTTAGGCGTGAGAAGGATGATCCCCAACTTATCATCTCAGAGGTAATATTCTTATTCCTTGTTACTCGTTGCTTATTATTCCCTCCGTTAGGAAATGTAAGGCGTGTGCTTGACTCTTTGCATTCACCAATGCACATTTTGTACTATATAATTTTTTGCTTGTAATATGCTTTTAAATAGTTAAAATATATATAACAGAAAATAATATTGCAAAAAAGTACGAAAAATATTTTCTCACATGGGAAAAGCTACATACTTTTTTTGGACATACTAGTGATCAAAGTTTTAAAATGTCAACGCATGGCAAAGTTCTAGATGGGAAAGTTCTAGCTTAGTTCGGAAGCAAATAATGTCCTAGAAGGTGCGTTGTTGAACTTATTTACTAATCGATATATATATATAAATAGTTGTCTTTGTCAATTGAAATAATATAATTTTATCTGTCCAGAAAAAATATCCGCCAAAATGTGCTAGTTCTTACATCTTACAACCACATATTCCTCTATTGCTTGTACAAGAACCTTCTTCCTAGCTTGCAACATCAGATTCTCCGTGTTATCATCGTATAAAATAATAAAGTTTCTAATTATCTTGATGTCATTGTCAACTACATGGCTTCATAAAAAATGTGTTTTTTTAATAATTAGCAAGTTTCGCTATATACCCCTATGTACTGGAAATTGGGAGATTTATTTATATTGGTGGTTTGCATATGAACATGCAAGTGTTTCATATGTTGTTTACTAGAGCAACATCGGAAGTTATGCTAGTATTGTAATCATCCGAATTAATCTGACTATATTCATGGTTGCTCGGAGACATATTCTGACATGATTTTCTTTTCCTAAACCCGTCTGCAGGATGATATGTTAGCTTTGACAGATCCATGTCGAGGTCTTGTCTTGCTGGATCAAATTTATTTTGAGATAGATCTAAAGATCAAGTGTGATGGTGGTGAAATCAAAGATTTTAGTAGAGGTGTAATAGCTTTCGAGAAGGCCCGCCTCCGTACAAGTGATCAAACCATGGGTCTCGGTCTAATTAGTTGGCTGAGTAGCTTGGAATTGTCATGTGCATATGTTCACCGGCCCGTAGAAGCCACCATTGCAATCAATGTTTTGAAGGGGACGTGTAATATCTCAAGAGTTCTTGCTTCGACTCCTGGAAATTTTAGGGATGGTATCATCCTATATGAACCTGCAACAGGCGCTCTGCAGGTCGGCGAAGGTGGGTCTGTTCCATTAACTCGTCGTGTGCTGGCTGTGTCACTGGATCAGAAGCTGGTGCTCTTTTTTGTTGGCGGCGACGACGTATTTGAACACCTTGTCATCACCCTAGGACATTACGATCAAGTGATATGTCGTAAGATGGGTGCCGCTGAACTAGAGGTCAGAGTTACTTGGACAGCTATCCCAAGAAGGGAGAGATATATGTTTAAGGAGGTGGGAGATCAGCAGGTATTGCTCTCATAATAGTGTTGGATCGGTGGCGGTGAAAGGCCAAATGCCCCCATCCTAAGTTATGTGAGCAGAATGTACAAAATAAGGCGGTGACTGACCTGCAGAAAAATTGCCCCAACTCAAGTTTCACAGATCGAATTAAAATTCATATGAGAAATGTTCAATTTTTTTGTAACTTTGACAGATTGTATTTTCTAGATGACCAATGACCAATATGGGAAGGAAGCCAAGTGAAGACGGGACACACATTATCATGACGGGAGAAAAAGAAAATAAAAACACCTTTAATTAACTTGATGTGCTACATATGTATTTTCACGTCCAGCAAGCTACTATCTATTCTACCACAACCTAAGGCCAAAAAGAATTACATGGAAATTATTTGTCCATTCAAACTCCAAATCACCACTAGAAAGGCCTTATTGGCTAATACTCCCTCCGTTCTGAATTATTTGACTTGGGTTTGTCCAAATACGGATGTATCTAGATAAGTATAGATACATCCGTATTTGGACAACTCAAGTCAATTAATTTGGAACGGAGGGAGTACATTTGTTCTCTATGGCCACGCCACCACCTTGACCTGAAACTATGTAAACGCATCTGTCAGTTCGTGCTAAATTCGCCATGTAGTATAAGTAATCAATCAATGACAACATGCTAGATATACTTCTTAAGTAATAAAATGGCCTTTATCGGAAAAAATGACAACATGCGAGATGCAAATAGTGAACAATTAAGGATAAAGACGAGATGAGATAGTGCATAAAGATGAATTACCAAAGTAATCCCAGCGCGGATGGATCTTGGACATGTTGGGTTTCGCCCATAGGGTCGATCACATCAAACTAGATGAACACAAATGCACGAAAAACTTGTGGCCAGGGGTGCGTGTCGCACCCTCTAAATCTCCTCTTTATTTTCTGTTTTCTCGGTACAACTCGATGTTTACAAGTCACGGCCTTGACGTGTATTTCTACACGGCCAAGCAGCTAGCTATCCGACTCAAACGTAGAAACCTAACCTATACCGATTAGTACTTATACTACTAGCAAACTTAGTCGTACACGACCAGCCAGCATAGGAAACTAACACAAAGCTTACCTAGCTAGACTTGGACACGTACAACTCGTGGCATCCTTGCCGAATAAACTGACCATTATTTCCTAATTAGACTGAAACACGATTAAGGTAAGATTATTGCTAACAGGACATCCTGCCACCACCATACGCTTACTCGGCGCGCCGCGCGTTCCGGAAGGCGCAGCACCCGCCGGCGCAGACGGCGATGAGCACGAGCAGCAGCGCCGCGTTGAGCACCGTGAGGCTGTGGCAGTGCCAGCGGAGCTGCTCCATGACGCCCGCCCTGCACGACTCGCACCCGTAGCACAGCACTGCCGGGTCGTTTCGCCACGCGTAGCAGTCCACGTCCTGCACCGCCGCCACCACCGCCGGGCTGTCGCCGTAGACGCAGGACGTGGGCGGCTTGCAGCACCCGGACTGGACGGGGGTGAGGTCTCGCCGCGCGTAGTCCTCCGGCGTCCACCCCGCCACCTCGCGGCACGCCCTGGAGCTGGCCACGCACGCCAGCGCCGGCCGCCAGTACTTGTCGTCCGCTACGTGCTTCTGCAGCCAGGTGGAGTAGTCCCGCGGCCGGTACTCCCGGTAGGGTCTCCCCGGCACCTGCGTCCCGCCGCCGCCGGCCGTGACGGCGAGCCCGAATGCGGTGGCGCCAAGGAGCGCGAGGATCACGAGGATCAGGGCGGCGAGGTAGAGGTAGAGCGCCCAGGAGACGTGGTAGCGCGCGCCGATGAAGCCCGGTAGGGAGACGAGGAATGCCACGAAGCCGACGACGAGGAGCGGGGTTTGGAGGGCGGACTGGCATGTTGTGGCCGGTGTGGTGGAGGCGGCGTGGGTGAGCCAGAGCCCGGCGCCGATGACGGGGATGGAGGCGAGCAGGGTGAGCAGGTTGAGGTAGCCGATGACGGTGTTGCTCAGGTGGTACGGCAGCTGCTGTTGGCGCTGGATCATCTTGCTTGAGCTTGATCCTGATCAATCGAATGCTATGCAATGCTCGATCTACTCTGCTGCTGCTGCTGCTGATGATACTTTACTTAATGCAGCTACGAGCGTGTCGAACACTCCCTACTGCCCATGTAACTGTGAGCCTGCTTGGCTAGCTTTTTTTCTTTTGGAATTTCGCTCAGTGATCGACTCCTCTTGACTGCTTTTTGATTCGTAGCTTGTGTGGATCCGTGTGTACATGATCTGGCTGGCAATCCCATCTTTCCCTTTTTTCAAACTTTCACTTTCATGGATTTTCATATAGCTGCCCGTGTTTCCTGCTCTGCCAATGTCTTTTTCTACCTTTCTATTGCAAAGTAATTCGCGTTGCAAAATAATGCAGTTTTTTTTAATCACTAGTTTATGCACATTTTTAAATTGTTCGGAGGACGACGAAGCAAAGTTGCGGTAGAAGGCACAATACTACCATACCATTACCGAATTTCGAAAACCTGCAACGCCACACTTCTGAATACCAATTCTTTGCTCACCCTGTCTGCAGTTGTGCATAGTCGTATCAAGCTGAAAAATGATTATGGAACCTTACTTAGGCGCATACTAAATGCTTAATGATTAAGGTAATGCATGGGGAGATGGATCTGATCGAGTTCAGAATATGGGAGGCACCAGCAAAAGCACGCGTGCAGCTACATTTTAGTTTGAATCCATCAAATCGGGTTCGAGTAAAGGAGATCGATTTGGTCCATGCCATGCCTTTGCTTTTCTGCTTTAGTTACCTTACTCGCTTTTCTGCAACAGGAGATCAATATGTGGCCTCTCTCTCTCTGTAATCAAGCCATTTCAAGTCCTTAGTGATGCGTTCAAATCTCACATTTTACACGCTTGATTGATCCCTATTTCTTGTGTGTGCAAGATCGATCAGAATGATGCTTTTGATTGACAAGGACTTTGCAGTTTGCACCTTAATGATCAAGACAAGCTAATTCCATGCCAATCTTTCTTTTATTTCTTCCCGTGGTGACCGGTGATGCGGCCGACTGATGATGTGGCCTCTCTGTGATTTCAGTCGTTAGTGCTGCGTTCAAATATCACCTTTTACACGCCTGCGTAAGATTGGATACAGATGCTTTTGATTGACAAGGACTCTGCACCTTGATGACGATCAGGACAAGCTTATTCCATGTCAATCCTTTTTTCGAGAATGGTCATGATGCGACTGACTGACGACGGGTTTACTAGATATCCACTATATATCCAACACCACCTACTAACTCTGTTCCATGTCATTTTGCCATGTATCTACTTGATCAAACTCAACAGACCTCATTCAGGTAACATTGTAACACAGTAAAGAGAAGAAAAGTTAATGAACTAATATTCTTTCGAAAAGGAGTCAATGTACTAATTAAGCTGTCAGAGGAAGCTCCTAACTGAGCTAGTAAGTTAAGTTTCTTCCAAGTTGACGGTTTCAGCACCGGGTTGGGGTGCGGGCAACGGCGCCGGTTGTGCTGCGGTGGCGGCGGCCTCGGCAAGGAATGACAGCGCGACGGCGGCGTCGCTCATGCACGGCCTACCGGTTGCCTGGTCCTGGAGGCACATGGCGGCGACGGCGACGGCCTGGTTGATGTCCTTGTCAGGGAACTCTCCTCTCAGGAGAGGATCAGCCAGCTCCTTGTACCTCTTGCTGTCCTTGAACATGGGCGTGGCCCAGGTGACCAGCACCTGCTCATTCGCCGGCCTCGCCGAGTCCACCGCCCGCCGCCCCGTGATGAGCTCCAGCAGCAGCACGCCGAAGCTGTACACGTCGGACTTGACGCTCAGTTGACCCGTCCGGATGTACTCAGGCGCACAGTAGCCGTAGGTGCCCATGACGCGCGGCGACCGCTCGACGGCGCCGGCAGCAGGGCCAAGCTTGGCAAGCCCGAAGTCGGAAAGCTTGGGGCAGAAGGCGTCGTCCAAGAGCACGTTGGAGGACTTGAGGTCCCGGTAGATCACCGGCGGGTTCGCCGTCTCGTGGAGGTACTCCAGGCCCCGCGCGGCGCCCAGCGCTATCCGCATCCGCGTCTCCCAGCTCAGCCCCGGCCCCGGCGGCCTGGCACTGGCGGCGTCCTTGTCAAGGAGCAGGAGGTGGTCGGCGAGGGAGCCCAGCGCCATGTACTCGTAGACCAGCAGCCGCTGCTCGCCGTCGGTGCAGTAGCCGACGAGGCTCACCAGGTTCTCGTGGTGGAGGCTGCTCAGCATCAGCACTTCCACCACGAACTCGCGGTTGCCCTGCACGCCGTTGAGGTCCAGCTGCTTCACGGCGACGACCTGGCCGTCCTCCAATCGGCCCCGGTAGACATGGCCGAAGCCGCCCTCGCCGAGGAGGCAGTCGGCACGGAAGTTGTCCGTGGCAGCGGCGAGCTGGCGTAGGTGAAGGTGTGCGCGCTGCAGCTCGTGATGTTGCTGGGACGTGCCTGAGCGTGGACTGTTGCGCGTGGAGGGGAGCGCAGGCTGCCGCGTCTGGAGCCGAGTCCCTTCTTGGACGCCGACACCTGCAACTGCGCCGCCTTTTCGTCGTCGTCCTCGTCGCCCACGGCCAGCGCTGGCTTGAAGCATGAGAAGCAGCTCATCTCCGGCCGCCGGGCATCGGTTGATCACGTAGAATAGACAACCTTCAGCTTCGTACCCTATCTAGCTTGACGCCCAGACACACCCGGTTTGGTACCTTCAGCCTGTTGCCCAGAAACAACAATCTATCTATCAACTTGTTTAATTATGGATGGATTCCTATGGAGCAGCTCGCTCGCTACAGCTTATGTATGGCTAAAATTAGATGGGAGACAGATGTCCATCAATATCTTGGTGTGCGTTCATACGTAAATCCATCAAAAATGATTACACAAGGCATACAACAATGGACTAGAATGTGTTGCATCAAAATTTACTATGCTGCCAGGTCATCAAAATCCGAGTGTATGCGTTTCAAATGTATCGTCATGAAAAAAAATTACTTTCCTGTAAATACGAGGAAAGGGGCCACTCGATTACCAAGTGAATTAACCCCTAATTACACTTATAATGATACACAGACCTTCACATGTTTTGCCTTCCATTGGGCAGCATATAAGTTAACCCACTACTCCATATACTCTGTAAAAGTCAGCTCACATGTACAAATGCTGCCAGAAATCCTATCGAGCCTTCAGTTCCTGTTAAAGAATATGTCTGGAAGAATCAAGAAAAAGATAAGAAATACATCAGTGATCTGCAATAGTTCAGGATAAAATCCTGCTGGTTAAACGATTCACATGCCAACTGAATCTCCAGGGCAAAGGAAAAGAAATTAATGATGCTAAGCTTAAAGCGCAACAATGTAAGAATATATATGATCTATACATGGAATACTTGATTAATTGGTAAAAGTATATAGCAGACTTCCACACCAATGTTGGCAAACCTAGAACCATCTATATATTCTAGGAATAATGAAAGCAAAGCTGCCGATAAAAACTGAGTGATAATGCAGGTATCTTTTTTTCCAAAGTGTAGCTGCCGATATGGTCTGAATGCTATCTATTTCCATTATATTACACAAAAAGAGAAGCAAAGCTACATTTTTATGAGAGCTATACTCACCATTAGATGTCTTGTATGCATATCCACACTGTCCACCACTTGAAACTTCTGTAGTTTGTACAGCGGGTTAAAAAGGAAATATCCATGTTGGTTTATCTTTACATCGGCCACAAGTACATGACAGCTATTCCAAGTAACAGGCATAACTACTCCGATTCACTGTGAACTGATAGTCGTAGTCGAGGCCTAACAGACCGGGGCTGCCGTGGATGAGAAAATATATTTGCAGCCCTTGTATCATCATCATTCAAGCTGAGAAGTGAACCTGCTGCTAACAACAAAGGAAAAGAGAATAGTCAGTTTAATTAGTTTGTTCGTGAAGTTAGTCGACCACGAAAAAAAATATAACCATATTCAGAATCATCAAAGTAAAAAAAGAAAAAACTCACAACTGAACTTATAAGAAAGAGACCAACCAGCATCACTTAATGGTTCCATTCTTCTCTCTTTCACTGGAATTTGTGGTTGTGGGTCCAACGTATATGCTGGCTCAGACTGTTCATTACCACCTCCACCTGCTGCAAGTGTAAGAGATATCCAATCATCAGGCTGGACCCCATTTGACATGTCATCACGCTCGTTCCGTTCTTCCTGAGGAGGAACACTAGATGGTTGACTAGGAAGAAAAATTCGCAAAGACGAATCATTATCGTCGCAAGGCAAAAGGTTATCAACAAAGCTTATGGTGCGGGCATGACAAGTAGAAAGATCTTGAAAAATAGAAGTATCACTAGAGCCAGCATTGCAGTCAAGGTTATAAACATTTGGTGCCCCGTCAGACGAATTACGAGAATCAACCAGAGTATCAGTTCTAAAAAGATGGAACCCTTGCTCTGGTTGGGACCAGGAATTTATGCCAAAAATATCGCTGTTGTGGTTGAACAAGCCAAGGCCACTACCCCCAACACCACCACCACCCTCCAGGTAATTTTCATTAATTCCTGGAGCAGTAATGGCAGTAAAACCCAAACCACCAACGTCATTATAGGCAGACACTGTCACAACATTATCTTCATCGGAGTCACTGAGAACAATGACATCTGCATCTTTAAGCTGTTCCTGTGGTCTCTCATCATCTCTGTACACCTGACCAAACTTGTCAGAAAAACCATCTAACTCATGTCCATTAATCGAAGATAAACCAAAATGTGTGCTGCACTCGCTCACACTTAGGTGGTCCCCATCTCTGCAAATCCCAGTATGGCTACTGCTCATAGGCAACGAGGGCTTTATGTCATCCACTTTACTAGTTTCCCAGAAACCATTAAGACCTAGATATCCCTTGCTGCCAAGTTTTGAACCTTCAGACCCATCATGACTACCACCTTTCTTAAACTCGTTCGCATCACAAGAAACAGGTTTAGTGTCTTGTCTTAGGTTGTAAAGGGAACCGTCAGGCAGGTGCCACTGGGATAGTTTTACATCTTCAACAACACCCTTTACACGCCAAGATCCATCAGGCTTCACATCTATCTCGGTAACATCTTCACTGCAATCCTGAATCTGCGTCACAACACCAGTTTGAGAAAAACAGAAAACTGCTGACAATACACAGAAAGGAATAGAACAGTTCAAACCTACCAGAGAAGTGATCCGATTGAAATACCGATCAATGATCATGCTCTCAACAGAATAATTCTTAAGACATGTTGGACACTGCCACTGCATAAAACCAAATGAGTCCATCAAAATAGAGCCCACATTAAAGGGAAAAACTTGAACAAAATATACAATTTAAAACCACAAACCAATAGTTATAACCCCCTCCATTGCCAAATAGATGACAGTCTAGCCTCTAGCACATGAATAAGGCATGAATGAAAATGGCCGCAGCAACCCTATTTAGTTAATGATCTTAAAATTTACTCGAAGGCTTATTCATTGCTCTTTCATGCCTAGATTTTCAATTCACACAGGAGTTTAGGAAATGCAACATAAGTTGGAAAAAGGTAGTATCCAGTGTCCATAATGTAGAGATCCCGGTTTTTTGGTCATGTGGAGGAACAAATCTTACCTTCCGTGACCGTTGATTCAGTTCTACAAAAGTTTGCATATCAAAAGAGCCCATGTGGACACAAGGCTTGAACCTTCCTGCAGTCCTTATCCGGGATCCACTATTCTGCAATATATCATCAGACACAAAATGTTCAAGTGTGGAAGCTTGCATACCAGCATATTGTGAAGCAAAGTGGAAAAACTAAGTTTGTACAACTCGACACATGGCAGCCAAATACGGCAATATAACCACTCCGTTGGGATGAATTCTCTAATTCTTACAGGGAAGTGTAGCAAGAAAAGGGAGACACTAAAGTATCTAGCTCATTGTTCAACAGCATAGCTACTGTTCAAATTTGGACTTTCTAAGAACATAAAAATAAAACAAGGCACCTCACACATAGGAAATGAAAATATGCATACGAAGGCTCACAGGACAACGCAGGCTGACTGGAAAGAAATCAGCAACCACTTCCAAGTCGCTGTCGCTATCAGCACCATCTGTAGTATTTCCACCTTTGAGGCAGCGGCAAACACGAGCAAGAGCCTCCTCAAAGGACTCGCCATCAGCTTCCTTCGGCACCAAGTTTAGAACCTGAAAAGGTAATGTTGCGGTACATGCATAAAGTGTTTATTTTCCCAAAAAAAATACTTCAGTAGTACATAGAACAGGCATACAAAATTACTCTGGACGTGCAACCGCAAGCCTAATAAAAACATTCACTGACAGTAAGAGGACATAAAGGAAGTCAAAAATTTAGCCAATGGGCTTGCCAAAATTATCTGATTGGTTTTTTTTATCTAGCAACTTCTAAGGCAATATTAAGTGTTTCAGTAATTGTGAGCATAACGATCCACAGAGAAATTGTTCGTTTGTTGGAACCAATCCAAACAGAAAAGACAACTCAAACATCAGCAAACCATAAAAGTATACATGTTCTAGAATTAACTTCAATAGTGGTATGTAACAGGAAAAACCTGCTCAACTGTCCTCCTCCTCGCGATTCTGATCCCAATACAAAATGGTCGAGCATCAACACATGATAAAACTATTTTATTCTGTCCTTCTTGACAAAAGGTTGTTATCTGCAAAACAATTCAAAAACATAGAAGTCCTGAACATGGGAGATATGTGAAATGAGATGGAGGAATAAAAGCTGAAAGCTAGCTGTGGAACATATGAGAAGAAACTAACGTTATTGTTAAGGCTTGTTTTGTTTACAAGGAATAATTGATAAGAAAATTAAATTGCCAAGTAAGGCAGCTGATAACTACTAGTCCCCCCATTCCATAATATAAGACGTTCGGCAAGCTAAGAAAAATAGCCAAAGCGTCTTATATTGTGGAATAGAGGGAGTAGATGACTACAGGGTAAAGGCAAATGAAACATGTAGCTCTGTCGGTTAAAGATACGCTAGCAATGAAATAAGAGTGAACTCACCACTGGACCATCATCCCGTCCATTAATCCCTAGTAACTGAGAGTTGGGCCTGGGCACTACTCGCACCGGTATACCTGAAGAAACACATGAAACCAATACTGACAATGATCTTCCATGCCTCGCTCATAAAAAGAATTTATTAAAGATCAATGCATACTAAAATCCAGATAAAATCTCTGTATACTTTACATAAATGGAAAAAAACTTATTGTGTTTTGATAAATTCGCTACTTCATACTAGTATACTACAATGTAACTAAAGGACCCTTATAAAGGTACCGTGCACCAACTTCCACTTTGCATTATAACAGTGGCTCAAACATTGGGCATTCAAAATAGGAGCTCATAGATCATAAGATAAATCATGTTTGAGATCTGAACTGTACTAACAAAGCTGAAAGGCGAAAGCTATACCATTCACTTGTAATTCTGCATGCTGAGGCCAGTGCATCCTGTACTGAACCTTGTCATTTAGAAGCATACACCAAACCTGCAAATAAACATGCTCTTGTCAGGACACACAAAAAACTAGTCGACTGTCTTTGCAAACTCCACCCAACTAAGGTGTTTAATCCTATACAAAGAATATAGTGCTTCAGTAGCCCACGCTTACAAGCATTACACGGGATAAACATAGACATTTTAAAGAAATGTATCCTCGTACAAAGATATTTAAACAATGCATTTATTCATAACAGATAGAAAAGCACTAGGCAAAAGGTCAAAGATTGCAAAATCTGCAATCTGGTATCTTTGAAGGAGGTTTGCCTTTGACAATAAGACAGCAATCAGGAATGGGCCAGTAAATTCATGATAACTTTCTGCAGTACTTGATAATTTTAGCACCCTCCCCTTCAGGGGAGATGTTAAGAAAAAGCAGCATCACACAAACAATTCCCATATGCCCCTATTAAAGTGTCTTTGTCCTTGTGGACAGATAATGTAAAGGATGAAATAATCAGTCTGAACAGACGAGAGAGGCAAACCTGAATAATTTCCCGCTCAGCTCGAGAAAGTACAAATGTTTTATCCACATTCTGGGAAATATTCGTTCTGAAAGTGTTGAGCATTCTGTAAGGTTAGTGTTGTGGACAAGACGTAATACAGTGTGACAGGCAAGTCAATGAAAATTATATTCTATTAAAAAAGGCTATTTCTAGAATTTAACCATATGTGATCAGTTATCAGTATTGATAATGTGACCTAATAACACTTCAAACATGACGCCCATCATAATGATTAATTTGCTTGATGGAAAACATATAGGCCCTGCTCTGTGTTAACAAGTATAGCACACGAAACATATGTCATGCTTCAAGTGTTGATTACTGAAACCCGGGTATGTTAGGAGTCTGGTTCTCTTTGTCAACTTATTGGAAAACCTTACATGGGAACATTACGCATTCGTTGTGGGGAGAGAAACTGATTTTGCCGGGCAAGCTACACAGTGTTGTTTGCTAAAATTCAAAGAAGAGACCTTGGCCTAAATAGTTAGAAATATCAGATGGCAGTCCAACCAAGTTCTGCTCTCACTCTAGACAGCTACAAGTCTATACCCGTGGCGGAAAAAAAATCAGATCCAAATATCTATGTTCTTCCACAGAAATTGTAGTCAATGTTAAATGTGCTGTTCAAGTGAAGACCTTAAAAGAAATATTTGTTGTTTACATGGCAAATTGACACATCATACACTAGTCTTCTATATCTTCAAAACCATCTCAAAATTATGTTAAAAGTTTCGAGGGTGTTTCAGGGAGCATTTCTATGTTTTTTTTATCCATAGTAATGAACAACATATTTAGCTACTATACAAAAAGAACAGCATGGGTGTCCACTATTTGCAATTGCATGTGGCTATGGACTGTTTTCTGATGCTTTTGATGCATACAGACTGTTACAGAAGGTTTCCCAGTAGTCACCCAATATCTGCATATTGATGCAATTGGATGTGGCTATGGACTCACCCATCATTCGCAACACTTGAGAACATCAATCTCACAGGGAGCAATGGATTTCCAGTAGTCACCCAGTATCTGCAGATTCAAAAGAGTAAGATTAGCCAATGGGCAGCAAATGTTTCAATCCCAAGAAAAGCACACAGGAATGAAAATGATGTTCTATAAAATTAAGCAGAACCTAGAAAGCACCCTTATTTAGCTTAAATTTTATTTTCTAAAGGATATTGCCATGATATACTAGAACACAATTCATGTACTCCTATTCCGGAGCTACAAATAGGATCCATACAGCTCGCTTACTGCCTACTGGAAATAATAGAAGTGTGAATTAACCACTGTCTTTGCTTCTAAGTCTAACTGCCGGTGAGAGAATTTATGTCCACATAGCACCCAATTCATGAAGATTTTAGATGGTACCGTCAAATAAATTGATATGTAGTTAAGCAAACAAATCAAGAGGAAGAAGTCAAGTTTATCAAAACAAAAATCTGCCCTACAGTAGTATGCAAAAACAGGATTCTTTATATAAGTTAAACAGCAAGGATAGAAGATATAATTGATGCCATGTACATATACAAATGAAAAAAAAGGCTACACCATTGTAGGACAGTGATATTTAAAAATAGAGTGATCATTCAAAATATTCACCCTACATAATTGATGGCATGTACTATTGATGAAACAATTCAAGAATGTGCCAATACGGTGACATATTATATCTACGAAGCACCGATACGTCAAAAGTGGCCGTATCCCCGTATAATACGTCGCCGATACGGCGATACGCGCGATACGGCTCCGATACGCGTATCGGCAGCGTATCCCTTTTTCACGATTTAAAAATAAAGAAAATAAAGCCGATACAGCTGGAAGACGGCGGCGATACGGCCAGGATACGCGAAAATATCCCAGCGACGCGATACTAACCTAACCCACCCCCGCGCTCTCTCTATTCTTTCTTTTCCCAGGAGATCGAGCAGTCGCCCGGAATCGCGCCGCCGTCTCCTCCCTCGCGCCGCCGCCGCCCGGAGCTGCACACGCCGCCGTCTCCGCACGGAATCGCGCCGCCGTCTCCTCCCTCGCGCCGCCGCCGCCCGGAATCGCGCCGTCTCCTCCCTCGCGCCGCCGCCGCCCGGAATCGCGCCGTCTCTGCCCGGAATCGCGACGCCGTCTCCGCCCTCGCGCCGCCGCCGCCCGGAATCGCGTCGTCTCCGTCCGGAGCAGCAAGGTAACCGCTTCCGTCCTGCATCTGCCATCCCTTCTTGCTACCGAACTTGCTTGCTCCATCTTGCCTTCTTGCTTGCTCTGCTGCTGCGTCCTGATGTTTTGATTGTTGGGGCTGGCCAGGGAGTGAGATTTGGTTGTGGTCTGGTCACTGGTCGTAGCAGGTCAGTGGTCTCTATGGCTGAATTGGAAGTTAGGAGGCTGGGAAGCTGGAAGCATATATATCATTTGGTAAGCCTGCTACAAGCCAACATCTTTACTGTTTCTTGTTTCTCTCAAATTCTAATGAGAGCATCTGATCTATTTTACAAGTTATCCTTGGAGTGTGGAAGTTGATGATGAATTGATGATCATTCAGTCATTGAGGACTTGCAAAGCAAACAAATGGGGCAGTATTTTGATCTCATCTCATGCATTCAATTATTCTTGTCTTTATTCCCCCGTATCGCCGTATTGATGTTTTCTGAAATCGCCGTATCCCGTATCGCGGTATCCGTATCGCCGTATCCGTCTAGCCGTATCGGTGCTACGTAGTATTATATAAGGAAAATAGTGATGCACCTCTCAACCTAACAAGTCTGTTACAACAATACAGTGGATATTATATGTAAAAGGACAGTGATTAAATTGAGTTGTTTGACAACAGTAAGTGCCCATTTCGTTGGATATCCTACTAGTCTAACCGCTTTGAAGTAACAGTATCGCATCATATTCTCAAGGTGAAAAATTACAGAGAAAAACAGCAAACCGAGTGAATTTTAAGAGAACGTACGGGTCTGCTCGTTTTAGCCTACATAATTGACAATAGAAATGTTCTGGAACTTCAGGTCTCCCTGTAGGCTTCTCTGGAATTAGTACGCAATCCACATGCTGCTGCACTTGGCAACCTTGGCACTGGAAGAAGCAAACCACAGAAATAAATGAATGAAAAGATCATTGATATAATATAACTAGATTTGTTTTCGTACGGAGTGAAAAAAACTAGAGAAGGATAGATTTAACATTTAAGGTACCTTGACCAGATTCCCAACAAGGAACGTTTGACCACAGGGGCAGCTAGAGTTAGTGTCCGTGTGGCAAGGGCGCTCTTGTTCTTTTGGGGGTTTCGGATAATTGAAACCTGGGACGACCTTTCTTTGGGGTACCAGTAGCTCAGGAGGACCATGAACCTGCATCTTCCTGCCATGGGATGGATGCAGCCGTGCAGGTGCGATAACTCAGTGACCAATAGCATAAAAACAGGAAGGAACAGCTGGACATGAGAAAAACAGCAAGAAGCCTAACCTGTATATATCATCGACATTTCCGCCACCGCCTCCTTGTTTGGAAATTCTTCCTCGCCCGTCCGAATTGCCACTGGCCTGATACACACACACACACACACACATAGCACAGCAAGTTAACAGCAGTGCCAGGTAGGCTGTCACAGTGTCTGTTTAATTAGCACAGCTGCATTGCATAAATCAAATGCACAAAGACGGGGAACCTGGGTCTTCGGCGAGCAGCGCGAGGATCCTATCGACGAGTTCCTGCAAACACGTGTCCAGGGTTGGATCAGGAACAGCTGGTGCTAGAGCAGCAGGACATGAGAACTGAACGGCTTAATTCAATTCGCATCGGTTTGCAATTCATACTAGGATTGACAGAGTATTGGGTAAGACAATCCTAAAGCAGTAGAGCAGCTAGCAATCCTGAAGCGTGATGGGGGGAGAAGGGAGGGGGTGGCGTGTGGGTGTGACCTGCTTCTTGCCGTGCTTGGCGAGGCCGAGGTGGGTCAGCACGTCCTTGAGCTCCTTGATCCTGAAGTAGGCCAGCTTGTCCTGAACAACAGCAAGAGGGGGAAGAAGAAGATCAGACGAACTGCGGTGGAGGAATTGCAGGGAAGCAGCAGGTCGATCAGGTGGTTTGTGGATACGGACCTTGCACGTGGAAGCGAGGTCCCCCATGGCGTTGGCGGCGGGGAGAGGAGCGGCGATTCGAAGGGCATGGGCGGGCCCTCCTCTGGCGGGCAGGCGGCGGAGACGACGAGAGGGGCGGCGGCGGCGGCGGCGTGGGTGGTGCGGACGGAATTTTTTAATTGAATTTCGGTGGCTGGCTCGTGTGAAGGAGGAGGCGGGCGCCGGGAAAGACGGGGAGTGCGGACGCGTCGGCTGCAAATCAAATCCAATTATGGTTTTCCGTACAAATCCGCTTCATTTCCTTATTTATCGGCGGTTAATCACATCGGTTACTTACAGGAAGGCATGCGCGGCGTGTACCTACCATGATGAGGTTTCTCGTGGCCCCACTTTCACTGCTTGTTCTGTTTGAACAAAATTTCAAATTCAAATTCGACTCCGATCAACAGATTTCGTCGAAAAATCGCACTCCAGTTGGCTAGTGTTTGGTTTGAGGCATGAGGTAGAATGTAACGGGTTCATTCTGCACCCGGGTCCTATTTCTATATTTGGTTGAGAGGAACCAGAATTGACTAATTCCTCAAAAGGGAATATACCCCTGATATGCTGAACCCACCGGTTCCTCCAATTTGGTGGAATCATATGGTTCCCGGTCTTTTAGCGATAAGAAAAAATTGCCCTAGAGTCACCGCACAGAACATTCACGCCCCTCACGTCTTTTTCCCATCGTGACGCGTGCGCGCCTGCCCGGCCGGTGGGCCGCCGCCACAGAAGCTCCTCCACCTTCCACCTCGTCGCCGCCGCAGAAGATCCTCCACCTTCCACTCGTCGCCACCCAGCTCCTCACCGCCGACCCGCCGTCGCCGCAGCGCCTCAATTTGTCACTTTGCCGACCCGCTCTGCATCTGCCCGGGGCGGGCCTCTACGTCGGTGACAACAAGCAGGACTGCAGGAGGGCCCGTCCGCGGTTGTCCGAGGCCTCCGCTTACTCCACCACCTTTCACCCCGCCTCCGCTCACCCCTCCTTCCGATCGTGGCCCGCCACTACACCCTCAGATCCGCCCGCCATGAACGTCGAGAACGATCGAGCTCCTGCTGAAGCCCGACGTCCCAGAAGATTTAGAGGATTTGTTCTTTATTATGAATTTCTTTGAAGTTTTGATGGAGTTGTTCTTGTTCCATTTCATTTTGACAGATTTTGACGGTACATTTTGCTACCCTTATTGTTTGCTAAATGCTATAATAGAGATAATTGTTCATATACGAATGTGAGGGGTAATCACACCATTTCTATGTAAAAGGTGAGCTGAACCAAATTCCCTACATTTCATATCTCCAACCAAACACTAAACTGTAACCATTCCATTTCACCTAATTCCCCAACCAAACATACGAATGGAACCGACCCATTCCCAGGGAATGGGACCATGACATTCCATTCTACTTCGTTCTGAAACCAAACACATATTGCCCACTTACAACCTCTCGCCTTTGCATCTTGCACCGTTGCGCGCAACCGGATATTTATTCAGTGGGCGTGTGAGATGTGGAGGTCGGACAAGGGCATGCTCAGACACCACCTATCTGTAGCGGGTTCCGCTTGAACCAAATGCGTCCAGTGAGTCAAAAGCTTAGTCGACACCTATCAAAACATATGTTGTGTTTGTTCCGGATAGTTAATGCAGTGTGAATGACTTTGAAAAATCCATGCTCCCGTCTTACTATGCGGCTCCTCAACACCGTATATGTGTCGGAGACTGACATTTAGAATGGACTAGTGAATGATACACCCTTGAAGCTAGTTGAATATGGTTGGAAACTGTTTGATAAGTGAATTTGCATTATCTTAACAACAAACATTTCATCGTCCAAACCAAGCTTTCTCTTATTCCCCCCCCCCCCCCCCCCCCCCCACACACACACACAATGCTTTTAGGTTGCCTCTAGTCTTGAGGTTGACGGTCCTCTTTTTTCCATCTCTTTGATGGTGCTTGGGTTTGTTATCCAGCTCTACGTCGTTGTATGCACATTCTTTCATTTTAGTTAAAAGGGTTTAGTTTATCTAATTTGCGGCGTAGTCTATCTAATTTGCGCCGAAGTTAAACTATAAAGCC